>CAUOFW020005389.1:0-27368 GCA_963454935.2 Ilex paraguariensis
AAACATTTAATGTTAATATTTTTAAAAAATAACAATAGTAACATGCTTAACAAAAACATTAATATGCTTAAAAAAAAAAAATAATGGAACATTGAACAAATTGAAAATAAAAATGGTAACATTCAAACCCATAAGTGGAAGAAGAAGCCTTCAAGTAACCTGAAAAAATAAACATGGTCAATAAAAAATAGATAGATGCAAAAAATTGTAATATGGTCAATTAGAAAAAATAGTAACATTGACAACACAAAAACACAGTAACATGAAACATTGAAAGAATTTGAGAATTATTTATCAAAAAAATAAAAATAAAAATAAAATTAAGGATCAAATTAAAAACACATTGAGCAAGTTTTTCAACCTTTTTTTTTTTTTTTTCCGAAAACCATAACATAGAAGTTTATAATGATTAGAACGCAGTAGAAGATATGATAATTGTTGATGATGTTCTAAATCGTATTGTTTTTGATGTTATGGAGGAATAAATGATATCTACAGAGAAAGACTTATTGTACTGGATTGATGACCTTCTTCTAACAAGAGATAATATTCAATTTCAATTTCAATTTAGGTGTGATTAAGGGATAATAATTTTTAATTTTAAAAATTATTTTAAGTTACTTTCAAGGTTTTTAAAGTTTTTAAGGTTTCTATAATTGAACATAATAACACTGTTAAGGATATTTTTCAAATTTAAAAAAATAATGGATTACAGTACTTATTAGTAAGATAAAAAATGAACTTATCACCAAAAAACTTATTTGATGGACTCAAGTCATTATAAGTCCATCAAGGAGGACTCACTCCAAACTTTTACTTTTTTTAATAAAAAAATAGAACTATTTTTTATTTTATTGTGATAAAAATTAAAAATATAAAAAAAGTTTGGCAGTCATTTATATTTAAAAATTATGAAAATAAAAAAAAAAAACATGTTTGATATTAAACTTTTTGATTAATTTTTTAATCTCAAGTAAGTTGTTTCTCAAAATACAATTGAGAAGATCACTACCCAACTCCACCCAAATCCCACCAACAAAACCACTGAAAACCTACGACCAACCACCCAACCCCACTCACCCATCGAAAGTTCACTATCAAACCTCCCAAAATCTACCAAAACTTCTAAACCTCCTTGATCATTTCCAACTAAGAGAGAGAAGAGACGACTGAGCTTTGATCTCTTCGTTTGGCATCAACATAGACCATAGAGAAAAAGAGAGACAAAGAGACAGACAAAACAGATAGATGAGAGGAGCTAAGAGGACTTTTATAGTTCCAACCAATATTCACTGATTTTGGTGCTAACGGGGTTCGATGGATGAACCTCATTAAAGACTTCTCTTGGAGTTTTATGGATGGACATCGTTAAAGACCTCCCTTGGCGCGTGTGTTTTTTATTTTTTATTTTTTCTGAAAACATCAATTTTTGCTTTCAAAGTTTGGGCTTATTTCTAAAACAAGGTAGGTGGAAAAAAACAAAAAACATAACACAAAAATAAAAAATAAAACAATTATCAAACGCAACCTTAGGAACACAAAACAATTTAAATGATAAATAATAATATCCTTCGAAGGAACAGAGCATATGGTATACAATATCAGAATTAGAATCTCTTCTCAACAAAAAATTAAATATCTTGTACAATTCTCATGTAGTATTCAATATCTGTTTTCTCATATTTTTGTTTTTGTTCATTGCTATTTATTACAAGAGAATAATCAGGCAAATAAAGCACAAAAGAAAAAGGAAGGAGAGAGCCCAAGAAAAGGTAACTTTTCTTTTATCTTATTCCTCAGTATGGTACTCTGTGGGTGGATCAACTAATTTCTGAGGCAAAACAAGCCTACAATTTCTTCACATAGAGATTGACCCCATTCCCAGGCTCTATGACCAAATTCAAAGCCGGTGAGTGGATATAAGTAGGCGAAAGTGTGAAAGAGAAGTTGGTCAGGATGAAAGATAAGAGTATCTTGAGCTCCACCATGGCCAAGTTCTGTCCGAGACAAACCCGAGGGCCGACACCAAATGGCATGTACAAGTGTGGAAGCTTGCAGGCACCTGTGATTCCATTTGCAAATCTCTCTGGGTTAAACTTGTAGGAATCGGGTCCCCAAATTTCAGGGTCAGTGTGCAGTGTTAACACAAAGGTCCAGAGGTTAACACCCTTAGGAACATTTATGTCACCAAATTTCATGTCCTTCAAGGCCTCTCTTGACACTACTGCTACTGGAGAATAAAGTCGTAATGATTCATGAATCACCATCGTCGTCTGCAAAACAAGGTCACAATGCAGAGTTTTAGTATTTTATAAACGACCAATCTCATTGTAATTAACCTTAAAACATTCATGCTCAAATTCTGAAAAACTAAGGTGTTTGTTGTGGTGTCACAATGAACATATATCTATCTACCTGTTTCATCTTCCGCAACATGTCAGCATCTGGAGTTTGGCCTTTGCAAACTTCAAGAACCTCGGCACGAACGCGAGCTTGCCATTCTGGATGCGAAGCCAAAAGCATAAGCAACCATGTGGCGGAGACAGCGGTGGTCTCATAGCCAGCCAAGTAGATGTTTTTGCAGTTATCAACGATGAATCGGTCGAGTGCTTCTGGAGCCAGGTTTGTGTTTTTGGCACCTTCAAGAACCATTTGCAATAGGTCCTTCTCATACCCAGCCTCTTTCCTCTCTTTCACTACCTCCAAAACCAATCTGTGAATTTCCTTCTCGAGTGCCCATTGCTCCCTGTTGGTCTTAGTAGGAAGATGTCTGCAGCATCCGATTGAATCAATTCATTTCATTAGAAATAGTGTGTTAATTAAACTCATTTGAATTGATCATATAAACCTTGTAAAAAATAGAAGAAAATTGAGAAAGTACCTCATGCCAGGAATACCAGTAGACAAAACTCTCTTGGATGAAGCTTCTTGGAGAGCTCTGAGCCTATGGAAAATCTCTTCTCCCTTGGTGTAGTTGCTCCCGAAACAAGCTCTTGATATTACATCCCCAGAAAAACTCCTCATATGTTGGTCGATTTTTATGTCGGCAATTCCACCCTGAGAATCAACTATACTCTTCCACGAGTTGATCATGGTGATTGTAGACTCTGTAATCAAGTTCATCATCCCCTACAAACGATTCAGAGTAAACCAACATGACAATTATTATGTTGTGTCAAACAAAACAAAGGGAGAAAGCAAACAGATTTCTTTAAATCGTACCTTAACCTTGTCCATGTACAATTCTGGTGCTATGATTTTCCTTTGGTGAGCCCAATATGGTCCATTTGAGGTCAGAATGCCTTGGCCAAGCAAAGAACCACGCTCTTTGGCTTGATATGAAGGCTTCCCCAGGTCCAAAGATGTACATGTGGTTATTTCTCTCACCATATCAGGTTGAGTTAATTCTAATATTAGTGTGTTACCCAAAGAAAACATGAACTTTTCACCTGTATATACATCAAACAAGGACAATGAATTCATAAAAACAATTGAATACAAAAGTAAGAAAAATGAAAACTCAATGTTACATTATTTTTGTCATAAGTTTCATTTGATTGAATTATGGGGGTGATTACCATATGATTTTGGCGCCCCCTGCCCCCCAAAGCAAAGAACTTAGATAATGAAAAAGGACAGCCCTAACCCCAATGTTAACCGATAATAAAGACGATTTATAAATTCAGACGTACTGTGTTCAAATTTTGTTAACTCTTTGTGGCACTAATATTTTAGTTTCGGTATGAATGATATGTCTTTGATCGGTCTAAATAAAAAAATTAATATAGATATGTGTAAACTAATCTAAATATCTTCATCGTTGAACCAAAAAAAATTAAGACAGTCCGATTCCTATCAGGACAGATGGGTCTCCATTCTCTTCGGTTTCAGATTAAAAAGTCCTATCAAAATATTCAACCTTGGCGACTCTGACTTATAGCAACAAGCTTATTCCAAACTTTGCCAACCACCACAAACTCAGGTTTGTCCGATGAACATAGCATCGTTGGTGGAGGAATTATACAAATAGCGGGTACAACACGGGAGTCGTGTCATGTGCTGTACACCATCAATAAAATATTATATATTTTTAATAAAAAAATTATTATCTATCACTTTATTAAATTTTTTTTGATAAAGTCTAACTTGATGTGCTGGGTCATTCGATGTCTATATATAATCGAAATTCTTTTCTAGTTCATCTATTTTTTAATTCCTGAACATCGGCAAAAAAATATAGGACTTGTCTAATTTATATTTCAAAAAATAGTATTTGAAAATTATTTTTAAAAAAATTTTAAAAAATTATTTTTAAAAATTTTTAGATTGTAAAATTTGTTTAGTTATATATTTTTAAAAATAAATTTAAAAAACAAAAATTATAAAATTTATTTGGATAATAATTTACCATTCCCACCTCTCCTTCAACTCTATCTCTCTCTCCTTTCAACTCCCTGTCTCTCTCTTTCACCACCCAATAACCCACAACCACCCAAGAAAGAAGTTGAAGTAGCGAAAGCGAAAGGTCATCTTCTTCGAGCTCATCATCAAGCAAGAAAATTGGATCAAAATTATTATCATCCGGGCTTCCATCAACCAACAAATTATCACAATTAAATGATTTTTCAAGGTTGATTGTGTAGGAACTGGAAATGGGTGTTGCTGAAATTCAAATTTTGAAGCCTCGAAGCTGTGAATTAAGAAAGTTTACAGAGTTCTTACGGGCAACCTTCAAAGAGATAGCTTTGAAGACAGCGAGATTAGGGAGAGACAAATTGAAAGGTACTTCTTAAGAATTAGGGCTCTAAAAGGTTTTGTAAGATTGAGGAATTTCGAAGTAAAAGAAAATTTTGAGAATGTTGGCGGAGTAAAAGAGTGCAGATTTGGTGAATTTTGGGAGTTGGGGATTTGATTTTTGGTTTGAGGACGGAAGAGGCAGTGAGGCGGTGGAGGGAGTTCAATGAGGCGGCGGAGTCGGTCTCTCTTTTTTGTCTTCTATGAAATTCGAAAGGAGACCTCATTAATTTTGAGATAGGTTGTTTCCCTTATTTTCATTTAATCTTAAAAAATAATTAAAATATTATTTAATTATTCTCTAAAATCACATTTCATTTTTCAAAATTTTGGAGAATAAAAACGTTAAACAAATAACATCTCCTTGTTTTTAAAATTTTGAAAACAAAAAATTATTTTTGAAAACCAAACCACGCGCGCAAATAGTTTTCAAAGAAACTGTAAAAAGTACTGTAATCAAAAAGAAAGTAGGAATAACATTTCTGAAAATCTTTTTACCCATTTATGGCATAAAATAGGTAGTAAAGACATGAAGAAATAAAGTTCCAATTATATATGGAGCGTCATATATCATGTGTTATTTTTGTAAATTAATTAATAATTAAAATGTATGATGAACAGAGAAGATGAATATGCAAGAAAATAAATACCATATTGCTTTTGCCATTTCTCGAAGAAGGGAAAAAGAACATTGGCACAGTCGTGGTTCTCCGGAGCTCCACAGGTTGGCGGCTTTGGGGTTCTGGACTTCTTGATCTCCAAGATGTTTCCCAGTAAAATAGTCGGCGGTGGACCGGTTATCCCTTGCTTCCTCAACGCGGCTTGAAGCTTCTTTGGCTTCGCCACCAGTGCATTATACAGACGTATGAACAATCCCACTATTCCAACCACAGTAATGGACACTAACACCTTCAATACAATATGGATATCCATTGCCAATGTCCTCTCTCTCTCTCTCTCTCACACACAAACACACAGAGAGAAACACACCAGAGAGCGAAAATGGGATCTTGGGATGGTGGGTTGTTGAACTTCAATGTCCAGAGTCACGGTAATATAGTGGAAGGTAGGGATAATATGGTCATTGAATATATGACAGCATAGAAAGAGGGGAGTTTTGTAATGGGAAGGACAGCGCCGTCAATGTGGAATGAGAGGAGGAGTTTGGTATTTTATCTGTGAGAAACGAGGAAGACAAATGGGTCAACCAACAGCGGCTTTGTTGGTCTAAAGGCACATGCATTTTTTTTTAAGTAAATTATACTTTATCCATTGAATTATTATCTTTATTTTTTTTCTATTTTTTAACTATATAAATTTTCACATTATATTCAAAAATATCAATCAATTTTATTTTACTTACTCATGAATCTTATATGTCTTACACTTACTCAATTTAGGTGGCATAAAGACATTTATCTTACAAAAGTCATGAGGAGACATGATGATAATATTGATATTTGGGAAAAATTATTCATTTCTAGTCTTTCTACTTTGTTTGAAGAAAAAATAAGAATTAGACTCGGAAATAAAATAGAAGAATAATTATTTCTTATAATCTGTACACCAATGATGAACTAGTCAATGAATGTATTAATGAAAATTTGACTCCAAATAATGATTTAAACCTCAAAGCCTACTTAGTCTTACCAAAAAAAAAAAACCCAACTTGGTCCAATGATACTCTTTGAAGACTATCTTCTTGAAATAAAGGATTGCAGTTCCACCCAAAAAAAGAAAATAAAAAAGACAACTTGTGATAGGAAAAAAAGAAGTGTTAGATGAATTTTGCTTGCCATCTTGATCCAAGTCCTTCCCTAAAAATTAATTCTATTAAGACTAAAAAATATTCTAAATTCAAAAATATATATATATGAGTACAATGTTCTTTTTTATAAAAAGATAAAATTCAAGAGAAAATCTTATCAAACTAAAAATATAAAAAAAATGATATTCTACAAATATTACAAATCTAGCCATTATGCCAATAAATATTTAACTAAATAAAAGATCAATGACATTATTCAACAAGATGATCTCATACATCACTTATACAAAATATTGCTTAATGACACGAAAAAATCTTGTTTGTCTTCTGATGATGAACGTTTTGAAATAAATTCAACTATTGAATCAAGTAGTCAAAAGTGATATTAATAACAACTAATGTTCTTTATCTTGTCAAGCTCAACAAAGTTATAGTTGACACCAATGGTTTAAAAATTAATGTTTTTTTAAAATCTCGATCTATAATTTTCGATTGAATAAATTAAAATGCAGATCCAATAGCTAAAAAAAAAGCTATTGAAAAATATTTGAAAACTTCTATAAGAAAGAACAATCAGATAGACAATTTAAAAAACCTTCTCTAGTTAATCAATTTTCTTTGTAAGAAGTTTTAAATCATTTTAACTCTGAATCTTTTTCAAAAGAAGAAACCAAAAATTAATAATCTATATAATAAAGTAATTTATAATTTAAATCTTAAAAGATAAACAAAATGATTTTTTTTTATTCACGGTTGAAATCGCTTTAAATTTTACTTTAAAGTTAATCTAACGGTCAATATTAATACCCTAAATTTAATAGAAAAAATAGGGCTCTAAGGATATGTTTGAAGTAACTTTTTAAAAATACTTGTACAAATTATTTTTCACAAATACTTTAAAAAAATAGTGTTTGAAACCGCCTCACCACTACCTCTATCACCACCACCGCCGCCATCGCCATCGTTGTCATTGCCACCGTCGCCCCCATTGCCACCACCTCCACCACTACCGCCCCCACCAACGCCACCACCCACCACTGTTCCCATCACCACCACCACCATCGCTACCGTCGCCACCACCACAATTATCGCCGCCACCATCGCCACGGTCATTGCCACCCACCATAACCATCACCGTCTCTTACCACCACTACTACCACCTACCACTTCTCATTCTCACTACAAACCGATGCTTAAAATTTTTTTATCTTTTCTCTATGTTTGTAATTTGATTTTAGATATGAATACAAATATATTTATTGTTTACAATTTTTTATTACTTTATGCCTTCAGACACAGGTAATAACTAGTCTTAAATATGAGATCAATCAATTAAAATCTAAATTAGAGATCATAAAAAAAGATTATATTTTCTTGAGAATTTTGAACAATATCAAATTAAGATTCACAAAACTCTTGCAAAAAAATATCAATATCTTTTCCTTCTTTAGCAAATTATATATCAAAAATAGTATGTTAATATTACATTGATAATAAATCAAAAAATGTTGTCAAAACTATTGCACTTTTTGACAATGAGGCTAATATGAATTGTATTAAGGAATTATTAATTTTATCAAATACTTTGAAAGAGTAATGTTATAGGGAACGAATTTGATGATCTAATAATGTGACTTCAATTCAACTATTGGATTAATTGTGAGTTTCAATATTAGGTAGAGCCCACTACCAATCTAATGATTGTATTGAATTATGTCCTCAGATTAGATCCTTAAATTAGGTCAAAATAGTATTTTCCTTTCAATAAAAGTAAGAAGTGGAGGTCAATCCTGTCCAAGTCTAAAACTTATTCGGTATTAATTATATCACTCGCTCAATTTTTAAGCATTTTCGTCCATTTTTATTACTTAATTACCCTTACATGTTTTACTCCTAAAAATATGCTGCCACATCTCTCTCCTTTATCTTCTCCTTCCGCAAAATTCCCATATTTGTAACAACACTCCATCATCAAGTCCTCCACTAAAACACATGCTGTGAGGAATATATAGTACATATACATACACTCGTATATACATATGAGAGAAGAGGATAGAGGGTTTAGGGGTACTGACTGAACTCGAGGTGGCCACCGGGAAGGGCAAAGGTGTTGTGGCTAATGGAGGATCACCGCCGCCCCAAAAGCACCCTCTTACCATTCAACAGAAACACTGCCACCCCCACTTTTGGCACCGGCGACGGCAACGGCGATGCAGACTTCGACAGTGCCTTGTTCTTACCAATCGTCAGCAACCACTTTTACACTATGCAGTTATGGTAACTAAACAGCTGTCACTCCTACTTATAGGATCCACCAAATCACCTATAAATTGACACAACCTCCTTTACCCTCCCACTTCAAACCCTAAGCCCTTGCTGCAAAATCTATTTCTTCGTAATTACAGAGCACAAGCCGAAGCAATGGCACAATTTAGCATCTACGAGGCCTTGGTTATCGCCTTCATCGTCGCGGTTGTCACCGTATTTGCACAGGATAGTGGGATGGCACTAGCGGCGTCGCCAGACGCTGGAGCGACGTTTTCTCGGCCGATTTTCGGCGTCGTGATCGAGACTTCTCTCATTGTCCTGTTCTTTCTGTTTAGACATTAATGTATGTTCGTTACGAGAAATTATATTTTGGAATGTTTAATTAGACGTTAATATTGAATGTTATTATTTATTTATCATTTTGAATGTTATTTTTAAAAAAATATATTATTATTTAATATTATTATTTTTTGTTTTGTATGTTAATATTGAATGTTTCTATTTCCTTAACTGTTAATATTGAATGTTTTGAATGTTAGTTTTGAATGCTATTATTTAAGGAGAATTATACTCAAATCCTCTCAAATTTGTTATTTAATCACTCAAATTCTTTGATATTTGAAAGATTATGCACAGACCTTCTGCAATTTGTATATGACATCTGTTAGTATATTAATTAAGAAATTACATTTAGACCCCCTGTAAATTATATTTAAAGACTATAATTGTATACTAATTATGACTTTTTAAGTAAAAATTAGTATTTTATTTTTGATTTTATTTCAATAAATAATACAATAAAACATGAATTTTTATTTTAAAATATTAATATTCTATTTTTTATTGGAGTATTTTTAGTCTAAATATGACATTTTAAACTTGAAGGGCATAAGTATTATATGCTTACAAATTTCAAGGGGTCTAAGTATAATTTATTAACAGATCTAAGTGTTAGGTACGTACAAACTTCAGTGGGTTTGCGTATAATATTTCAAATGTCAGAGGATCTGAGTGATTAAGTGACAAACCTTAGAAAATTTAGATGTAATTCTTCGTATTATTTATTGTTTTGAATGCTATTTTTTTGTTTTATTTTTTGAAATATTAATATTGAATATTACTATTTTTTTTTGAATGTTATTATTTCTCTCATAAATACATACTAGTTATTGTCAATATTTGAAGACACTATGTTACACATAAAATTTTAGCACACAACAATAGAATCTCTGAGTAATATCAACTTACATACATAATATATATAATTAAACCTTTATGTCACAAAAGTCACATTATAATCATTGGTATCACTTATAATTTTTTTTGTCGGTGATTAACTTGAGCTTTGGGTTTTTTTTTTTTTGAGGAGAGGGTGAGGTATGGCGATATTGGTGATTAATGGCGTTTGTATTGTAGCTTTTATTTATTTATTTTTGGTATGAATAATAGCTTGAAAGTTATATTATATTTATACTTTTTATTTGTATGAAAGTGGTGATGACGATTAACTTGGCTTTGATTTTTTTTTTTTTTGTGCCATTGGTATCATTTTTATTTTTTTTTTGATGGTTACCTTAGGCTTTGGATTTTTTTTTTTTTGCTGGGGAGGGGGTGGGGGGATGGAGACATTGGTGATTAGTGGGTGTTGTTTTCGGTTGGACATTTGCTCTCATGTGGAGCAGTGGCTATGGAGAGTGAGTGAGAGAGAGAGAGAGCAATGACCACAATCAACCAAGACATTATGAATGAGCAACTCCCAAGTATTGGAAGAATTGCAACAGTAATATTTTTTTAAATATTCAAACAAAAACAGCATTGAGGCAGAACAAAGAAAATGACATACGTTTTTTGCATTCCAAAATAGAGATCAAAACTTAGAACCCAAATGGTATTTTATCATTCCTCACGCAATACATACACAAAAAGGAAAAAGAAAGCATAACAATCACACTAAAAAGTAAAAAAAAAAAATGTGTATCTATTTCACATAATTTTTGGAATACGTACATTGATATAATAAGATCCTTTATTTACAAAAACTAGGTCCTCATTTCACTTCATCAACCACCATATAACACTTGTGACAAATAAAAGGAACGAAAATTACCTTCTAATTTATAAAATCTCTACCAAAGATAGAAATACTTTAAATTTAGTTAAACCATTATAACAACAATACCAACAAAAAATGCAGGCGAAAAATTATATAGAGAACACCAAAAATTACATTCAAAGCCGTTAATGTAACAACAAAGCCACCCACAAAACACAATTAAAATGCAACAAAGTGTTGCCATTGGGTTATAGGGGTTCTGTCTAACCTACATATCTGGAAAATCTTGCTACAGAGAAAAAGCAAGAGGAGGCATTGGATGAGAGAGAGATAAGCGACTTTATGGCTTGAATGGGGATGAGGAAAGAGAATTTGAATGAGAGAAATAGAGTATGAATGAGAATGAGGAGATAAAAGGAGTGTAGTAGAATCCTGTAGGAGTGTAGAGTCCACTAATGTGGGTAGAAAAACAAATTTAGGCATTGGCGAGAAATATATACAATTATCTACTATTCTTCTATGTAAGTTAATAACTATTAAAGTAAAGTTTACTTTGCCAATTTAAAATTTTATTATTAGTTGGTGATACCATATCCTTAATGCTTATATGATATTATCGTAATATTGAAGATTCTTTCGTGTATATGAAACTTTGAAAGTGAGAGTGAGAGAGAAAGAGAGAAGGAGACCTATATGAGAGATAGACTTAAATCCAAATAAAGTTTCGAGTGGTCATTTTTGTCAAATGAATTTTGATGATGCACAAAAATGGTTTTGCACATCACCTGTCAAGTATAGATAATAAATGCAATGAAATCAACGAAGGAATTAAAGAAGACACAATTTATAGTGGTTCGGTCAATTCGACCTACGTCCACTCTTCAATGGCTTCAGTCGCCGGGTATTTTATTGATTCAAAGGTATGGAGAATGGAGATACAAGCTTTGAGAAAAAGAATGGAGAATCAAAGAAAATAATAATCTCCGGTAGTCGGTTCGTCTTCTGTAAGTCTCTGATGGAGCATGTGTCTTTCCTCTCCCAGATTAGAGCCATTTTATAGTAGATAAGAGATCATTCTTGTGGAGATCATGACATATCCTCAAGGCTTCTTTATCGCAGCTTAGAGATTATCTTTGGTGGAGATCGCGACTTATCCTCAACGGAAGGAAGAGGTTGGGGAGCTCTTCATGAAACGTGGTCAATGATTGGACCGTTTTCTTCCTTCGGTGGTGCAGATAAACTTCCCGTGCTCTCCTCTTGGTGACGTGCTAAGCAAGAAGTCTAGCCGGCCTTGGGCTCCTTAAGGAGGTGCAGATAAACTTCTCGTGCTCTCCTCTTGGTGACGTGCTAAGCAAGAAGTCTAACCGGCCTTGGGCTCCTTAAGGCGGTGCAGATAAACTTCCCGTGCTTTCCTCTTGGTGACGTGCTAAGCAAGAAGTCTAACCGGTCTTGGGCTCCTTTGGCTTGGTGGATTCACGATGAGGTTGGGCTTTAATACATAAATTGGACTACTTGGGCTTAACCCATCATTTGCCCCCCAATGTCCCATGTCCAAGGAGACTTGGAGAAGGAGGCATTGATTACATTTTTTTTTTTTTTTTTGTTTTGAAAATAGCTTATAGCTTTCTTTTTGGCCACTTTGTTTTGAAGAAGGCCCATAATTTTCTATTTGCCTACTTTATTTTGAAGAGGGAGTGGTGGAGGTTGAAGAAAGGGAGGAAGTAGGCACCATTTTGGAGAACTTGGAGGCTAGTTTTGAGCATTCGAATGCTGTCTTGGACAGCTTTGGGGCTGAAAATAAAGGGCTGGACAGCGAAAGGAGACGGCTGGGCAGCGCAGCGCGCGGCTGCGCAGGCAGCGCGCGCGCGCGCTGGGGGCTTAGGCGCTGGGGGCCTGGGCGGCTGCCTAGGCTCTGTTCCTCGTATCCTGGATAGCCCAGGCGCGCTGGGCAGCTGCCTGGGCGCTGGCCTTGCTGTCCTGGACAGCTTCAGATCTGCTGCGCTGGGCGGCTTTGGAACGCTGGGCAGTAGCATTTTTTCATCAAGGGGCGCTGAAAATCAGTCCAAGGTTCGTCAGGGAGAGCTAGGCAGTGGCCTGGGAGCATGGGCTGATCCGATTCCCACTCGAGGTGCTGATTTGGGCGTCTTAGGTGCTGATTTTTACGCCTAAAATTCTGCTTTGCGCAATTTTGAAGGGTCAGACACCCTTCAAGCTATTGGGCAACTTTGTTTTGACGAGCAACAGCAGTCAGGCACACTTCTAGGCACTGGGCTAGACATTGCAAGTAGTAAGGAACCTTTGGGTGCTGCTCTTGATGATCAAGCCCTTCTCCAGGTGCTGGGCGTCTTGGGTGAGCCTAGGGCTGCCTCCGGAGAACCTACTTGTGATGACAAAAATAATGTTATTCCAAACATTAAAATATCTCACATAATTACCTGGAGAGAGAGAGAAGTAGGCTGCTTGCGCGAAAGCAAAGACAGAGTTGGAGAACTGCTCGTGAGAGAGCTACACTTTTTGAGACCTAACTTTTGGCGACCCATGAGGGAGTCTTTAAGCTTGAGGTATAAGCTTCCTGTTTGAGAACAGTGCAGAGGCCAAGCTTTTTTGGCGACCCGTGAGAGAGCCGCTAAGCTGGAGATAGGCTGCCTGTTTGAGAACAGTGCAGAGGCCAAGTTTTTTGGCGATCCGTGAGAGAACCGCTAAACTGGAGATAGGCTGCCTGTTTGAGAACAGTGCAGAGGCCAAGTTTTTTGGCGATCCGTGAGAGAACCGCTAAACTGGAGATAGGCTGCCTGTTTGAGAACAGTGCAGAGGCCAAGTTTTTTGGCGATCCGTGAGAGAACCGCTAAACTGGAGATAGGCTGCCTGTTTGAGAACAGTGCAGAGGCCAAGTTTTTTGGCGACCCGTGAGAGAGCCGCTAAACTGGAGATAGGCTGCCTGTTTGAGAACAATACAGAGGCTAATTTTTTTTTTTTTTGGCGACCCGTGAGAGAGCCGTTAAGCTGGAGATAGGCTGCCTGTTTGAGAACAGTGCAGAGGCAGGTCAAGTTTCTGGTGATCTGTGAGATGATTCACCTTGCCTAAACTTGTTGATTTCCTCAGCATTCATATATCTTTGAGCTTTTGTGAATAGTTCTGGCATGCTCTTCGGTGGGCGCTTTAGAACTGAGAAAAGAAAACTTGATGAACGGAGGCCACCCAAGAAGGCGGTCATCGTCACCTTGTCGTCTGGTTCATCAACTTGGAGTACCTCCTCGTTAAAACGAGTGAGGTAACTCCTCAGGCTCTCCTCGCGGTCCTGCTTTATACTAAGCAGGTGCGTAACTGGCTTCTGGTGGCGACGCCCTCCTATGAAGTGTGAGACGAATGATCTGCTAAGCTCAGCAAAAGAGGTAATAGAGGCGGGGGAGAGCTTAGCAAACCACTGTCGGGCAGACCCTTTTAATGTGGTTGGGAATGCCCTGCACATGATTTCGTCTGGTACGTTGTGCAATTACATCAAGGTCTTGTAAGTGTCGAGGTGGTCCAGTGGATCCTTTGTTCCATCAAAGGTCTCCACAGATGGCATTTTGAACTTCTGAGGGAGGGGGTAGTTTGCTACATCAGGTTTGAAAGGGGTATCAGTACGCCTTACCAGGTGGTCAACAGTCTCGGGTCCTTGTGCCTTCATGGCGTTGAGGACATCACCGAGTTGATTCTGTACCTCTTTTATCTTCTCGTCCCAATGATTGGGGGCTCTTCTGGAATGATCATGGAAGTGGCTTCCATGCCCCATGCTTTGGTTTTCACCCTCATCCTCCTGGAGATAAGGGTCCTCTCCCTGGAAAGCAAGGGGAGGGGGAGGTGCAGCTCCCTCATGTTGGGCTTTCCGAAGTGGGGTGCCCAATGGGGCACCCGGGCGTGGAGCAACAGGGCGTGGTGCTTCTTGATGTCCAGGATGTGGAGCTCCTTGGGGTGCTCTATGTTGTGCACCTCTGTGGGGCCCTCCATGTTGTGCACCTCCATGTGGCGCTCCACGTTGTGCACCTCCGTGTGGTGCTCCACCTTGGGGTCCTCCATGTTGTGCACCTCCGTGTGGTGCTCCTCCTTGTCCAGCAAGTATGAGTTGCAGTAACTGTTGGTTTTGAGCAACCAGTTGCTGCATGGTCTCCAATATTTGTTGGAGATTTGGGGCTAAAGTATCCGGAACAGGGTTGATAGGCGGGGGGGCAACCTCCTCCTCTCGTGGAGGATTGTCTTCGTGTTGGTTCATGGATCGGGTAGTGATCGCCATTAGTTCAATGGATGTAATGTTCAAGAGTGAGAATTTTGTCGTTTTCCCACAGACGGCGCCAAACTGATGATGCACAAAAATGGTTTTGCACACCACCTGTCAAGTATAGATAATAAATGCAATGAAATCAACGAAGGAATTAAAGAAGACACAATTTATAGTGGTTCGGTCAATTCGACCTACGTCCACTCTTCAATGGCTTCAGTCGCCGGGTATTTTATTGATTCAAAGGTATGGAGAATGGAGATACAAGCTTTGAGAAAAAGAATGGAGAATCAAAGAAAATAATAATCTCCGGTAGTCGGTTCGTCTTCTGTAAGTCTCTGATGGAGCATGTGTCTTTCCTCTCCCAGATTAGAGCCATTTTATAGTAGATAAGAGATCATTCTTGTGGAGATCATGACATATCCTCAAGGCTTCTTTATCGCAGCTTAGAGATTATCTTTGGTGGAGATCGCGACTTATCCTCAACGGAAGGAAGAGGTTGGGGAGCTCTTCATGAAACGTGGTCAATGATTGGACCGTTTTCTTCCTTCGGTGGTGCAGATAAACTTCCCGTGCTCTCCTCTTGGTGACGTGCTAAGCAAGAAGTCTAGCCGGCCTTGGGCTCCTTAAGGAGGCGCAGATAAACTTCTCGTGCTCTCCTCTTGGTGACGTGCTAAGCAAGAAGTCTAACCGGCCTTGGGCTCCTTAAGGCGGTGCAGATAAACTTCCCGTGCTTTCCTCTTGGTGACGTGCTAAGCAAGAAGTCTAACCGGTCTTGGGCTCCTTTGGCTTGGTGGATTCACGATGAGGTTGGGCTTTAATACATAAATTGGACTACTTGGGCTTAACCCATCAAATCTAAAGAAAAATAGGCCAACCCCAAAATTTCCCTATTATTTTCAAATGACCCGGCCCATAACCAAGCTTAGTTTTTTGTTTTGGGGCAGACCAACCCTAGTTTATAATGTGTTGCAAGGGATGGTGGACTTGTGAGGCCTCTAAACATGCTTTGTTTGGAGACCTTCTAAGCCCGCCATATGTTTTCAGATTTGTCATGAACAAGGAAATTGGATGATGTATACCACAAGTTTTATAAATGTCATTGCAGTGGTGATTTAGTTGTGTTTTTTCTTATTTTACCAGCTTAACAGGTTATTTTAACCCGCTAATATCACGTCGAGATGATATAACTGCATGGATTTTCTAACTTTATTTTGACAATCCAGGACGGTAGGACCAGCAATCACCAAGCCTCAAACGAAATACACAATGAAATACTTAGAAACACAAAACAATTTAAATAACTAATAATATCTTTCAAAGACTATGAAGCATGAATTTTTCGTTGAAATCGGCGTACTCGTATCCAATATTGTATTTAATACGATATTCGTCGGATGTTTAAAGATACGTATCAAATATACCTCTTACGTATTCAATAATAATTAAATATTATGATACTTCACGGATACTTTTGTATTCAAGTAATATATATAATTTTTTAGTTGAATTTTTAATATTTCCTTTTGAATTCACATATCATACAATACATTAACTAAAATTCATACTATTTCTAAGGTACATGAATATTTTTTTAAGTATTATTTACAATTACATGTCAAAAAAGTATAAAATAAATCTATTACGTTATAATTTGAGCAAAAATTACTTCTAAATAAATCGACTCGATAAATATTAGATTTGATTCATTTAATTAATCACTTCATTTTATGAATATACTATAGTGATACAATATATATTTTCTTGAAACTAAAAAAAATTACTAATTTTCCTTATTGTATTAAAGAATTACCAAATATATAAGTATTAAGTTAGTTAAAAATAATAAAAATATTTTATTATAGTCGTATTTTTATTGTATCCGTATCCTATTTTTTAAGA
Source organism: Ilex paraguariensis (assembly GCA_963454935.2). Taxonomy (NCBI): domain Eukaryota; kingdom Viridiplantae; phylum Streptophyta; class Magnoliopsida; order Aquifoliales; family Aquifoliaceae; genus Ilex; species Ilex paraguariensis. Next base: position 17,045 of record CAUOFW020005389.1, read on the forward strand.
TTTTATCGTATCATCGTATTCGTATCTTGTCATACTTATCTTTCGTATCTGTATTCGTACTTCATAGTTCAAAGGGATAAGAGAATATCATATACAATATCACAATTAGAATCTCTTCTAAACAAAAATTAATTATCTTGTACGATTCTCATGTAATGCTCAATCAATAGAGTAACTGTTTTCACATATTTTTGTTCATTGATATTTATTTATTACACGAGAATAATCAAGAAAATAAAGCACAAAATAAAAAGGAAAGGAGAGAGCCTAAGAAAAGGCAACTTCACTTTTTATGTTGTTCCTCTCAGTATGGTTACTCTATGGGTAGATCAACTAATTTCTGAGGCACAACAAGCTTACAATTTCTTCACAAAGAGATTGACCCCATTCCCAGGCTCTATGACCAAATTCAAGGCCGGCGCGTGGATGTAAGTAGGCGAAAGCGTGAAAGAGAAGTTGGACAGGATGAAAGATAAGAGTATCTTGAGCTCCACCATGGCCAAGTTCTGTCCGAGACACACCCGAGGGCCGACACCAAATGGCATGTACAAGTGTGGAAGCTTGCAGGCACCTGTGATCCCGTTTGCAAACCTCTCTGGGTTAAACTTGTAGGAATCGGGTCCCCAAATTTCAGGGTCCGTGTGCAGTGTCAACACAAAGGTCCAGAGGTTAACACCCTTAGGAACATTTATGTCACCAAATTTCATGTCCTTCAACGCCTCTCTTGACACTACTGCTACTGGAGAATAAAGCCGTAATGATTCATGAATCACCATCGTCGTCTGCAAAACAAGGTCAAAGTGTAGAGTTTTAGTATTTTATAAACGACCAATGTCATTGTAATTAACCTTAAAACATTCATGCTCAAATTCTGAAAAACTAAGGTGTTTGTTGTGGTGTCACAATGAACATATATCTATCTACCTGTTTCATCTTCCGCAACATGTCAGCATCTGGAGTTTGGCCTTTGCAAACTTCAAGAACCTCGGCACGAACGCGAGCTTGCCATTCTGGATGCGAAGCCAAAAGCATAAGCAACCATGTGGCGGAGACAGCGGTGGTCTCATAGCCAGCCAAGTAGATGTTTTTGCAGTTATCAACAATGAATCGGTCGAGTGCTTCTGGAGCCAGGTTTGTGTTTTTGGCACCTTCAAGAACCATTTGCAATAAGTCCTTCTCATACCCAACCTCTTTTCTCTCTTTCACTACTTCCAAAACCAATCTGTGAATTTCCTTCTCGAGTGCCCATTGTTCCCTGTTGGTCTTAGTAGGAAGATATCTGCAGCATCCGATTGAATCAATTCATTTCATTAGAAATACTGTGTTAATTAAACTCATTTGAATTGATCATATAAACCTTGAAAAAAAATAGGAGGAAATTAAGGAAGTACCTCATGCCAGGAATACCAGTAGACAAGACTCTCTTGGATGAAGCTTCTTGGAGAGCTCTGAGCTTATTGAAAATCTCTTCTCCCTTGGTGTAGTTGCTCCCGAAACAAGCTCTTGAAATTACATCCCCAGAAAAACTCCTCATATGTTGGTCGATTTTTATGTCGGCAATTCCACCCTGAGAATCAACTATACTTTTCCACGAGTTGATCATGGTGATTGTAGACTCTGTAATCAAGTTCATCATCCCCTACAAATGATACAGAGTAAACCAACATGATAATTATTATGTTGTGTCAAAAAAAACAAAGAGAGAAAGCAAACAGAATTCTTTAAGAACAAAAGCCACAATTTTGGTGGTAATTTTAAATCGTACCTTAACCTTGTCCATGTACAATTCTGGTGCTATGATTTTCCTTTGGTGAGCCCAATATGGTCCATTTGAGGTCAGAATGCCTTGGCCAAGCAAAGAACCACGCTCTTTGGCTTGATATGAAGGCTTCCCCAGGTCCAAAGATGTGCATGTGGTTATTTCTCTCACCATATCAGGTTGAGTCAATTCTAATATTAGTGTGTTACCCAGAGAAAACATGAACTTTTCGCCTGTATATACATCAAACAAGGACAATGAATACATAAAATCAAATGAATAACAAAAGAAAGAAAATTAAAACTGATCAATTTTACATTATTTTTTTCGTAAGTTTAATTTTATTGAATTATCAGAGAGTGATGACCATATGATTCTGATTACCATATAATTTTATTGAATTATCGGTGTGAAAACTCTTCCCATTCAGATTAAATAGTCCAGAAACAAAATATTCAAACTTGGCGACTCGGACTTATTGTAACATTCTTAGTCCAAACTTTGCCAGCCACCACAAACTCAGGTTTGTCCAATGAACATAGGCATCATTCGTGGAGAAATTATACAGTCGGCGCGTATAACACGCAAATGTTATGCAGTGTATATCACCAATAAATGTTATGTATTTTTAATAAAAAAATTATCATCTATCACTTTATCAAATTTGTTTTTGATAAAGTCCAAGTTGATGTGCAGGGTCATACGATGTCTATAGTTTTCAATGAAACTGCGTAAGTACTGTAATCGAAAAGAAAGTAGTAGGAATAACATTTCTGAAAATCTTTTTACCCATTTATCACAAAAAATGGATAGTAAATGAAGAAATAAAGTTACAGTTATATATGGAGGGACATATCATGTGTTATTTTTGTAAATTAATTAATACTTAATATGAATGATGAACTGAGAAGATGAATATGCAAGAAAAAAAATACCATATTGCTTTTGCCATTTCTCGAAGAAGGGAAAAAGAACATTGGCACAGTCGTGGTTCTCTGGAGCTCCACAGGTTGGTGGCTTTGGGGTTCTGGATTTCTTGATCTCCAAGATGTTTCCTAGTAAAATAGTCGGCGGCGGTCCCGTTATCCCTTGCTTCCTCAACGCTGCTTGAAGCTTCTTTGGCTTCGCCACTAGTGCACTATACAGACGTATGAATAATCCCACTATTCCAACAACAGCAATGGACACTAACACCTTCAGTACAACTTGGCCCTCCATTGCCAATCTCTCTCTCTCTCTCTCTCTCACACACACACAGAGAACACACGCCAGAGAGAGAAAATGGGATCTTGGGATAGTGTGTTGTTGAACTTCAATGTCCAGAGTCACTATAATATAGTGGAACGCCAGGATAATATGGTCATTGAACAGGAAATACCGTAGGTAAGATGGTATGACCGCATAGAAAGAATGGGTATTGTAATGGAAGAACAGCGCCGTCAAAGTGGAATGAGCAGAGGAGTTTTGTTTTGAGTAATGTTATTTGGATCTAAAAATTTAATTTAAATTGTTGACATAATGACGTAGGTTAATAAAAATTATTGAATTAACACCAAGTTCTAATATTTGATAAAATTTACAGTCAATTCAAATATCACAGTGAATTAAGTAAAATTTTTTGGTCTTAATAACATTAATGTTTGTTTTTTATTTGTGTAAAAAAAAAAGGGAACGAGGAAGAAAAATAGGTTCAACCAACAGCGGCTTTGCTGGTCTAAATCAATGAAGTATTGCTGGTGCAATATGACTTTTGTGAATTTCATTCAAAGTTGTTAGGCTTTTGGAAAAAAAAAAAAAACAAAAGGCTGCTTGAATTTAGGCTCTCACTCAATCTTCTTACCATAAGATGACAGAATTTGTTTTTGATGGACATGGGTTGTTGTGATGTGATCTCTTTACATGGAGTAGCACATCTCATTCTATGTTACACTATTGTCCTCGAATAATGTTATTTAAATTTAATTTATTAATTGTTATTGTTTTGATTATATTAATTTTTTGTTATTCTACCCATTTTATAAAGTATTTGACTTGATTTAACAACATATATTCAATATTTAGAAGATCCTTTACCTGAATTCATACATATTTATGTGAGATTTACTGTAACTGGTCTATTTGAAAATATTTGTACCCAAATTTTTTCACAATGACCTTCATTTTATGTCATTGCTCGTAGACCTGTTTCAATTTGTCTAAATGTTATTCAAGTAGGTTCAAGTGCTTGAAGAACATATTTAATGAATAATTTTTTTAATTAAACCAACAGATAAATACCAATTAATGGTGTTATTGACTATCCTTTGTCTTTTCTGATGTGAACTGCAAAACTACATTATTGTGCCTTATCTCTCTAGTCAAGGGTCTTTATTCTAACAAACACGATCATATAAGGGTTTGTTAGTGACATATTTTAACTTAATTCAAGTTATGGTGATCAATTGTTAAGTTTGAGAGAGTAATTGACGCAAATATAAATACTCTATATAAAAAAAAAAAAAAAAAGAGTAAACATGATCGGCTATGGTTTGAGGATGGTTTTGCAAATATATTTTTGTTTTTCTTATTCAAAGTTCTTTTTAACTGATTTTTAGATATTATTTTTTCCGTTCTTATTTTTTTTTTGTCTTGGGTTTGTTCATTTGCTTCACACCTAGAATGGTTTAGAAATTAAATGTAATACTTATACATTAAAATGTGTATACAAATTATTTTTACAAAATTATAATAAAAAAAGATTTAATTTTTTGGCAAAATAATTATTTTTTTTCTTAAAAAAACAATTAGTATTATTCCAATATCTATTTTATTAAAAATGATCGGAATTACTATGAATAAGAATATAAATTGTGGTCACGATATACATATACACCAAATTTATTACATAAACAAGATACTCTATATAATTTATATCTTTCTTTCTCCCTTCCATGCTCCCCTACTTGACCATATACCGATGTCATCTTCTTTATTTTCTACTTTTTTATCTTATTAAATAAAACTAAAAACAAAAACTCAATTTTTTTTACTAAATATTTATTCTAAGAATATCGAGTCATATAACCAATGGAATTGTAGGATATAACCATGTTATACGCGTATTGGTTGGAAAATGGAGAATGAAATAGATAGGATAAAAAATAAGGGAAAGGATTAGCTCAAAATAATTCAAGTGAGAATAGAAACGAATAATAAATTTATATGTCTTGAGTTTAAATTTAAGTAGCTCTTTAAAGTCAGATAATAAGTGATTTAACTTTCCTAAATATCTTACTTTTAATGAGGATGAATTCCCTTCGATTCAACAAAAAAAAAAGTTACTCAATATGTTTAAGCTAAGCCAAAGACTAAAGGTTGAAATGGGTACAAAAATTTAGTGGGTATCCAATCATGTTTGTGACCAAGTGAATGGGTGTAGTCACTTGGCATAAATGTCAAGATTGGCTAGCTCCCACGAGCATTGAATAATGGATGGTCGTCTTGGTTTGTCCTTTCTCTGCCACGTGGCAAACTCTTCATAAATTATTTTCAAAAATAAAAAAAATAATTTTTAAGATGCAAATCAAATAAGGCCCTAATTTTTTTTGAATTAATTCAATAGTTTAGTGAACTAATAATTCAACAAATGAAAAAAAAAATTCTCAAATTATCTTTCACAATCAAAGACAGAAACTTCGTGTTGGGTGAAAAGCACTACATTTGGACCAACCACTACGTTGCTGCACTAATTTTTATACCTGTTTTTTCGCCTAACAACATTGAATATTATGGTTGCTGGCCGGCCCGACTAACAAACTATTAGTTGGCCACCAACGTGCCAGTGAAAGGAGTTGTCAACATTATTTATTACTTGGCGGGCCATAATGTTTTCAATTTTAAATTTGTGCCAATAAAATATGTAAAAAATTTTATTTTATATTTTTAAATATTAGATTTTATACATTGTACCTTAAATATATTAAAAGTGTTACAATGTGACCCTTATATTAAATTCTGTTACTTGTTCTGTCAACTTCAATAACATAGTTTTTGACAGAGTAAGAAACGAAAACTAACATAAGGACACATTGTAATATTTTTAATATATTGACGGTGCAATATGAAAAATCTAATTTTTGAAGATGCCACACTAAAAATCTTAAATATTTTAAGGTACAAAGTGCGATTCTCCCTTTTAATTCCCTCATATATTTGATAAGGTGCAATTTAAGCGGATGAATAAAAAAATACGCTAAAATATTTAATACTTGAACAAATATTTATGATAATCAAGCAAGAAAATTTCATTCCAATCTCAATTGGGGCAATAGGTAGGTTGAAATTTTAGATTTTTGTAATCGGATCCGAATTAATTATTTTAGGTTTAACTTGAATTTTACCTTGATTAACATAACCCAATAATCATAGCCCAATTGAACTTGAATTTCAACTCAAGAAGTTGTAAGATATAAAAAATTGAAAAGTACTTGAATTGAAGGATTTAGGTTGAAGTCGAGTTCATGTTTACTCAATTTGAGGGGTTGTTTCCGATACTTGCATGCAATGTTATGCCAACTATTCAGAAGAGGAGAGCGCTGAATTGCTAAGAGAATTGTGGAGATCAAATGTTTGTCTTAGACCTAGTAAAAGGGGCGTAACTTAGGTGAGTCAATCCAAACGTAACCTATGCTCAATTGAAATTTGGTGTTTGGGCGAAAATTTTCAATTCTCAAGCTAGGTTTGGGAAAACAAACAAAATTAACTAAAAATTAGGGCAGTACTTAACTTGAGGTTTTGAGTTTTCAAACCCCAATCTGAACTTATCTCGAATTCATAATTTAAGGTAATCTCAAATTCACTAATGTATTTCAACCCGATAATCATACTTGAACTTCGGTTCATATTAATCTAAATAGAGTAATCCAAGAAAAATCTAATTAAGCACAAATAGTGCCAAGGTTGAAGGTTGGCTTCATATTTAGTTCGGGATGATAATTTTATAACTTGGGTTGAGTTCAAATAGACCTCTTAAATTTGGTGTAGGCCCCATCAAATATTGAAATTTTGTATTAATCTAATGATTCTTATAAAATTATATCATTGTGTCAATAAATTATGTCAAATTTTTAGGTTCAAATAGCATTACTCTAAAGGCAAAACATGAACTCCTAATCTTTTAGAGAGTAAATATTCAATGCAACAGTGATGACGTGTATTATCCCTGTTAAGTGATGTCACAATTCAATTAGAAAACTATAAGTGGGCAAAGTGATAATCCTAAGTTGATTATTACAGTACATAGATATAAATTTGGTCTCGTACCTGATTGGTTCCTAAATTATAGAGTTGAATATTCTTAAGCTTCATTACTACCTCCTGTAGTTTAGGATAAGTCTTCTAAAGGAATAATAAGCTATATAGAAGAATCAGTAAAAGATTAGATTTGAATGTGCTTGACTAAGAAATTTTCTATGTGTGCCATGAGGATTATTTCTGGTGGGGTCCTTTAAACTTACGTCGAGATTATCAGTATCTTTCGACAATTTTTTTTCATATATTGATCTTACATAGTGAATGAGGGATACCCATTTTTTCTATTACACTTCCACTTGATTTAAAATGGCTATCCAATTTGACCAGGCTGCAAGCAAACTTTGCTAGTGTGGGAATCAGAGTGAAAACACTATAGAGCAAGTCTCACAAGAGAGAAGCTCAACACAGTCCAGTCCACTAAACAAACGTCAAATTCTCACAAAGTCAAGAAACTAGAGAAGCTAAGAAATTAAACCACGAATAAAGTCTCTACGACATTTGCCCACAAGTATTAATAGGACAACTTCTCTTGTGCAACAGGAAGCCAAGTCTCTTTTAATGCAAAAATGGAAACCAGTCCATAAATATCTTACTTTATACATCACTGAGGAAGGTTCCTTTAATTATCATGAAACAAAGTATTGCACTCAAGGCAAGGTTCACAGCTTCTTCACTAAAAGGTTCACTCCCTGTGCTGGTTGTATGACCAAATGTAGAGCTGGTGAGTGAGCGTATGTTGAAGAGAGAGAGAGAAAGAGAAGTTGGACAAAATAAGAGAGTTCAATATCTTTAGCTCAACCAAAGCCAAGTTCTGTCCAAGATACACTCTTGGTCCGACCCCAAATGGCATGTACAAGTGCTGGAAGCTTGCATGCACCAGTGATCCCATTTGCAAACCTCTCTGGGTTAAATTTGTAGGAATTAGGTCCCTAAATTTCAGGGTCGGTGTGCAGTATTGTCACCAATGTCCAAAGATTCACACCCTTGGGGACAGGAATTCCCCCAAATTTCATGCCCTTCAAGGCCTCCCATGACACCACAGCTACAGGAGGATAAAGACACAATGACTCATTAATCGCCATTGTTAGCTGCAAGTCAATTCAAAATACTCAGTTAGTAAGGACTTATACATTGTGCACTTTTGCTAGGGAAACCAGTGAACCCAGTGTGTGAAAAAACTTGGGCATGACAATTATATATCCTTATTAAGCACGTCATAAGCCGAATATTAAATTAGAGAATTTGGGGTTTCAAGGTCTCAATAGGAGTTTAGAAATGCCATATGAGCTATTTATTAACATAATAAACAAATCAAGTCACTGTGAAATACTGATAATCCAATTTTGACGATACACTCATTTAACTGCGAGTTCAACACAGAAATGGTCTTGATCTTAAATTTATCGTTCATGGATTGTGAATGTCAACCCAAACACGACACCATCGATAAATAGGGTGGGTTAATAGATATCTGACATAAATGGTTCAATAGGTTAAATTCGTATTTAACTAATACTCGACACAAATTCGAAATATTATGTCCTTCATTCAAACATGACATGACTTTATTGACAACTCTAATAAAATTCTTAGTTTGTATTTTGTATCACATATGAATGTCCATTTGTCCTGTAATATATGTAAGTTTGATGCTAATAAATACAGTACTAAGAATATCTGTTTCATCGTAGAGTTCAATTCTCGTTCTCAACCCATGACCAATATGAGATCGAAGCTTCTTTCGTAACTCTCGGAACTTTTTCGTAGTGGCTCCCTTTCATGCCTCATTTCATAGGGAATAAAGGCAAATTATTTGATAAATGGAGGGTATTTCTATCAATAATTATCTAAGAAGAGGTGATATTATGCATATGAAAAAAAATTCAGATAAAAAATATTTTGATTGAAAAATTTTTCTTAAAAAAAAAGTCAATATTATGGTCAAATCACATCAGTAGTAGGAATTTGGCCCCTACAAACTTCAATCACCTCGGCACGATTGCGATGTTGACAGAACCACGTGTTGGACCACATGATATCAGTCTAGTATCATGACCACAAAACTTTGAATTTGTATGGCCATCCAGAGGGATTCCAAGATCTTCAATTATCATATTAATATCAGACTGATCAAAAACTTTCGATGTCAAAAGTGGCTGCATTTAAATAGTTAAATTTAGATTTAAAAATTTGATCTAATTTATTGAATATAATGATATAATTGTATAGAAATTATTGGATCAAAACTAAGTTCTAATGTTTGATGGGTCCTACAGTTAATCCAAATATCATAATAAATTAAGTCAATAAATTATGTCAATAAATTAAATTCTAATAATATTGGTCGTACAAAATGTATAGGATACCGAAAAGAGGTCGGATTGGGGTTGGCCACTTTGCGTTTGTATTTGGTTGAATTAAATATTAATAACGAACACTTGATATCGTGGAAAGACCCCATTCAGGCTAAAGTGCGGCAGCAGGTAATTGAGATGGGAATTGACAAAAGACCCGTAAAATAAAACGAGAGATAACATGTGTACAATCTTCAACTTGAAAAAGATGAAGTTGAAGATTTTGGAATTCAAAGTTACTATTATATCCCCCCTTTTTTTTTAAATTAAGCAACTCAAGTTTTTGTTTTCAGTAATATTCGATTTTATATCTCTAAGCGACAAGAGTGTCCACAAGTATTGTACATGTTTGAATCATCGCAACAACGGGGAGAGCTTGACTCAACCTGTTATTGAATCATTGCTCTATGGATGTTTGAATCACTTAATTTTTTTCAAATTTTATTATGTATGTCAACATATGTATCTACGTTATTTGAAGTTGTAAGGCATGAAAAGTACTTGAATCGAAAGATTTAGGTTAAAGCTGAGTTCTGTAAACTCAATGCGAGGGGGATGGATTGCTAAGAGGATTGTGATAGATCAAATGAATGCCAAACTAGACTTGGTAATATGGGTGCAACTTAGGCGAGTTAACCCAAACTTAATCTATAACATTTGTTTGCAAGTATATTAAAAGGGACAACTTTCCTTGTGTAATTAGATTTTTCATAAAATTATCAAGTAGACAATACATAATTTAAAATACAAGAAGTTGGAGTATGTATAAATAAAATACGACTAATATTATTGGTGTCAATATTTGTCAAGAAATGAAACAAAATATAGTTTTTATGAAATTTAGAACTTCATTAAGATAAAATATCAGGATTAGGATTTCATTAATATAAAATAAAAATGATAGGATTTAATAGATGTT
>CAUOFW020005390.1:0-27366 GCA_963454935.2 Ilex paraguariensis
ATATTTTGCTTGACGAAGATGGTGATTTGAAAGTGTCCGATTTTGGGCTCAGTGCCATATCGGAGCAAATAAAGCAGGATGGTCTGTTTCATACTTTTTGTGGAACACCAGCCTATGTTGCCCAGAGGTTCTTGGGAGAAAAGGGTATGAGGCAGCTAAAGTAGATATATGGTCATGTGGGGTGATTTTGTTTGTGTTAATGGCTGGTTATTTACCTTTTCATGATCAGAATATAATGGCTATGTATAAGAAGATTTATAAGGGTGAATTTCGATGTCCTAGATGGTTTTCACCTGAATTGATTCGGTTATTGACTCGACTTCTTGATACTAATCCTGATACCCGGATCACAATCCCGGAGATTATGAACAATAGATGGTTTAAAAAGGGGTTTAAGCATGTGAAATTTTATATTGAGGATGATAGGTTGTGTAGTGTTCATGATGATGATGGGGTAGATTATTCTTCTGATCAGTCGTTGTCTGAATCGGAGTCAGAGGTGGAGAGCCGGAGGAGGCTCACGAGTTTACCAAGACCCGCGAGCTTGAATGCATTTGATATAATTTCATTTTCGCCTGGTTTTGATTTATCTGGGTTGTTTGAGGAGGGAGGAGAGGGGGCAAGGTTTGTTTCGGGGGCTCCTGTGTCGAACATTATATCAAAATTGGAAGAAATTGCAAAGGTGGTGAGTTTTACGGTGAGGACGAAGGATTGTAGAGTGAGTTTGGAAGGGTCGATGGAGGGAGTGAAGGGTCCTTTGACGATTGCTGCTGAGATATTTGAATTGACACCATCATTAAGGGTGGTGGAAGTGAAGAAGAAAGGAGGGGATATGGGAGAGTATGAGGACTTTTGTAACCGGGAACTGAAGCCTGGGTTGCAGAAACTTATGGTGGAGGAGTCTGCTGAATCTTCACATTTGCCATCGGATACTGAATAGAGAGGGAAGAAGAGGAAAAGGGTATCCTCGTTTCTCTCTCTGTTTGTTTGGCTTTCCAATGACCATTGCTTATGTTGTGTTGCTCAGGTGAAGCTCTAGATGTTGCTTGTATTGTGTTTTGCTTCTTTTGTATTAAAGGTCATATCTGAAAAATGAAATACACTGTTGTTTTTTTGTGGCATCTTGGTGAGGGGGGGACTCTCTTAACATTTTCTTCTTTCATGACTTGGTGTTGAAATTTGAGGAAATGAAGTTCCCTTTATCTTGACTAGTCCAAAATAAGTTAATGTTTTTGTCCATGGCCAAACCTAAAAATTGTCTGAATTTCCTTAAAACACTTGATTGTGAAGAGAAGAGAGGAAACAAATGTATGAAAATATGCACTTTGTCTACTACAGGATCCTGTTTCTTCCCCTTCACAGCACCAAAGCAGGAACCGTGATTATCCATATGTTTTACTACATTTGTTTTAGAATCTTCTGATAGTTGCATGTAGGGCAATGGGGCTGGTAAACACACCGGTACTGTTGAAATGCTGCTCTCCATAGTTGTCATGTTATTAGTTATATGCATGGTTTGGTAGTTGATGATGGTGGAAGATAGAGTTGAATCCAAATGCGATTAGAATAAGCCGCATGAGGTTCTAAATCTGAAGTGGCCATATTTGATGAAGCTAGTTTAGAAATATGGTTTAGAGAACGGAATCCATGAGCTCTCTGTTTTGGTTCTTGGTAACTGATTGAATTTTTCAGGATCTATACTTGTGATTGAGTGAAGTTGAAACCAGTACCTGACATTCCTAATGTGTTACAAAACACTAATGTGTTATCTTCGCAGAAGATTGTATAGTGATCATACAAGGGGTAGGCATTGCCTTTTTTTAGTGAGTATTTCAGAACTACTATTTCAAAGTTTGTAGACTGGTCAGCTTTAGGTGGTATACTTTTTTGCCTTTCTGCCGTTGTTGTTTTCTGTTTCTTCTTGTGGCCATGCAAGAGAATGGAAATCTTATAGGCGAATACGGAGGTAAATGAGTTTCCCCTTCTTGCATTTATGAGCAACAATCTTAGTGGAACTTAATATTTAATTTTTGGTTTGAATATAAACCAATGCCTCTTTTGAAAAGTTCTTTAGTGTTGGAGGCTAGCGTGGAAACAGCTGTGGGCTTGGCAGGAGTAGATAGTTGAGTCAAGATTTCAAGCAAATGCAAAATTATCTCCCCTCTTTTGTTTTGCTACTTTTAGGAATTCTGGCGTTTAACTTTTTTTCACTGCTTTATATATGTAGTTTTGGATAATTAAAAGGAACCAGCAGCATGGATTTTGTGTCAACACACACGCACTTGTATTTATACAAGTCTGTAGCCTTCCCTTAGTTGCTTGAATTTCTTACTGAAAAGTTGAACTGGGGGGGTAGTTGGAAGAAACCATTTAATTTGTGGAACATAAAAATTGATAGCAGCCATATACAAAGATGATTTGAACTGTCAGAATATGATCAATGGTTCAAAGGCATTAGAGAAGGCCTTAAATAAGTGGAGCTTCTGGTAAAGAGATATTTTGATGTGGTTTTCACAATAAGTGTATTTTTAGCCTTTAAAATTTCTTTTTTTTTTTTTTTTGCCGTAACAACTCTGGTTAGGACCTTGTGTGGCTGGTGGAGTTATGTCGTGGTGATTTCCCATATTTTCTTAATTGACCTATTCTTTTGTTGAGAGTCTTGCATAGAATGAGTTGCAACTAACAAGATGACAATGTGGGTACATTGCTTTAGCTTGAGTGTATGGAAAAGTCGGTCTCACCACAATAATGGATGAAGAACTGGTGAAAAGGGAAACATCAATGAATAAGGGAAGTGGATATGGGCAAATCCTGCACAACAAATTCGACATTATCTTTCTAATTCCTTGGCTGGAATAGGCTCCAGTGGTCGTACTTAATGCCTAGAGTTTACAACTTCTCTTGCTTACCATTCTTCTATTTCTCAATCCGTACATTTACATAGAACAATAGCTCCTGCAAGACAGGGTATGGTTGTTGTTCATCTTAGAATGGAATGGAATGGAATATTTGTTAAGCATGGAAGGAGGAGGGGATGTGTTGCTGATTATAGGATGCCTAGGCGAAGCTTTGTAAGTTCATAGAATCATAGGTCGCAAACTCGGCAATGTTTGCGGCAACTAAACAAAAGCATATATTTCCTGGCTTGAGCTTGATACAACTATGGCACATTATATATAATACAGGTCATGGCTTCTCATCTCACTTCTCCCTGCTTCTCTTTTTTCTTTCTCTAGCAAGTGTAGTATATCCGACCCATTAATGGCACCTCAATCTGATGCATTGTTAATAGCCAGGTTTCGTCTACATTATTCTTGCAGAAGGTAATGTTGAACTTGGTTTTGTAATTCTTTTTAGCTCTGACAGACCAACTTACTTGACAGTAACGCATTACTTGTTTTCTCATTATTTTTTTGTTGAATGGTGGATGATACCAGAATATTCCCAGGCAAGCTACTGATGTTAGGTCACCCTTCTTGTACTATATGTAGTTTGTTGTTACTTATATACAATTTTATATGTAGATGCATGTATTTGTCTTCTTTTATACAAACAACCGGCCGATTATAACTACTAGGTATAGCAGGAGGAGCTCCCCAAAATACAAATCCATCGATAAAAATACACAACTTCTCAATCTGGCAATGATATTTAAAGTTTGATATGGCTTGTATTCTTAATCTGTGTTTCTGATATTGACATTAGGATGTTTTAAATTTTGCTTTCCTAATTATATTAAATACCGCGAATTCGATAATTTAGTATTAGCTGATCCATTTATTTACCATGTGTAACCTAAAACAATTGTTTCTTGCCAGTTTTAGCAATGTATGGGCGGGTTTTCCCTCGCTGCTGCATCTGTTTAGGGTATGGCTTGTCTGAGGGAAGGAAAAAAAAAGTTGGTAAAAAATTGGATAATTCTATATACACTAAATTTGTGCACCAAAATTTACACCAAATCAACTGCAGTCGTTGCGTCACTGATGGAACCCACTGATCTAACAACTACAAGTGATTTGGTGAAAGTTTTGGTATATATTTTTGGTGCACATAGCATTGCTCTAAAAAAAAAAAAATAAGCCAAGAAGATTGTAATTATCTGAAGCTTTATGTCAATTTGTATTCAAGTGGCTTTTCATGTAGAGTTTTGCAGCTATTTATCATGGATTCATCACTTAACAGAATTTCTGGTTAATCACAGAATGTTTTAACTTGGGAGACATTTGGGATTCATCTGAATGCTTAAAGTTTGATATTTATCTCTTTATCTCTCTTCTCCATGGAGACATTGAAATGTCCCAAATGAAGCAGAGCTTATTGGGATTAATAATGCTATTTGGGTCTGTCTGTCTGTCTGTCTGTCTCTCTCTATATATATATATGTGTGTGTATATATATATATATATATATATATATATATATATATATATATATATATATTTGGACCAATATAACATTTTTCTTGATGATTATTTGGAAGTTTTTGACTAATTGGCTAACCAAAAGTGGGGACTGAAATTGTCAATGGTGGTATGTGGTGTCTTGTTGGAAGTTAGTTGTGGTGACTACTACAGTGACTGGTGGAGATTCCACTTCCACATGAATAACCAGAAAAAAAAAAAAAAAAACCATGTCTAACTATGTGCATCCAAGACAAAAATTCAATGACATAGGCATTGGAGATTTCATGAGTCTACTATGGATTTGCAAGTCAATGTGATTAGTATATGTCGAAAAGACGTGTTTAATAAGAGCTGTCTGTGAACGAGGGTAGACACTATTTTGTGTATGATTAATCCTTCTAGATTCATTGGGATATTTCATGGATTTTGATGTTCCAAACTTAAAATTTTTTCCAAGTTTTGTCAATTTTAGTGTCTACCATTAAGGTTATTGTACCCGACAGGATTGTCAGTGGATTCCATGAGTGGGGAGCCAATGATTTAAGAGTGGAAGATATAAAGTAACTGAATTGATTAGGAGGATTTAGAAATATCAATGGATCGGATTTGCATCCATTTTGATCCGTTTTTTGAATATTTTATATATTGACAATATCTAAATTGCTTAAAATTTGAAAATATCATAAAATCTCATTCAACTCAAATTACTCAATTAGAATTATATTTTAAGAAATCATGTTTAGTTTTGTTTCGATTTCCCCAAATTTCATTGTACTTATTTACGGATCTGAGTTATATTCAAGTTACATCCAAGTTTAAACTTTATTTGTTGAAGTATAGTTTCATGAATTCCAATTAGATTCGGTTAAAAATCTCATAAAAAAAAATAATAATATGAGGGTCATTTGTTTGCCTTACATTAATAGTTGAGTCATATGAGGTGGTTGAAGGATTCGGTGGTAACCCTAACAGATAGCTCAAGCGTTAATACAAATAAGTTGTAAACTCAGGCATTTTAAGTTTAAATTTTCACAATCTCTTGAGGTCAGATTACGAGGGATTTATTCTTCATAAATACCTTAGTTCCAGTATAGATGGTTTGCGTTTGATCAGACCGAAAAAAAAATTAATCGAAATACGTATAAACTGATCTGAACATCTTTCATCATTGTTGAACTAAAAAAAAAAAAAAGGATTCGGTGGTGGCCTAATACGGCCGACTTCCTTCCTCCCCGTTGGACCTACCCCACTCCACTCCACTCCACTCCACTCCATTTAAAGTGTTAAAAAGTATGAGTGTTTTGTCATTTTAGGTGGAAGAGTCATGGGGGATCTATTGGATGGACCACATTGAATCTCTAATGCAATATATTGGAAATGAGCTTTCAAGCCATTTTCTTTGCAGATCTGACTTTTACACTGCTGACTGCTTTTTTTTTTTTTAGTGGTGGTAATGCCATGATGGTGATGTGAAATAGTGATATTCAAAGTAAGGAAGTGAAGTGTTATTTTCTCTGATCAGCTATCTTCCAATTGATAAAAAAGCTTAATAATTTATATTAATGTGCATATGTGATCTGCTTATTTTGGTTGTCAAAGACACAACACACACATAGCCAGTAGTACATATGTATACCTATAGATAATACCTATAGCAATAGCTTGTGCCTAGAGATATTGTCCATTACAAAAGAAATAATTAAGTATTGATCGTGTAATACAAATATTTTAAAAAATAATTTATATTTTCTTTTTCTTTAATGACACAACTTAATTGGAATCACTCTGAATGCACTATTTGGTGGGTGGGTTTGTTTGGGAGCGTGCTCAAATCAAAGGAGGATGATTTTTTTGACAATGTGAGAAGATATTTTGTCGAGGGTTATGGGAAAGAGAGTTATGAATAACATTTGGTTGGTTGGCAGGGGGAGGATTTTTTTAGAGAAAATTTGGATTATTAGATTGAATAAGATGTAAATTGGATCAATTTTAGCCATTCTTGTGATAAGCTAAGTTATGAATTCAAAATGGTTTGCGTTTTATTATATAAAATATGCGTGTATGTGTATATATGTATGTAAGTTTGTGTATATCTATACAAGTAATCGTAAACTTTAATTAAATAAAGAAAATCGAAAAGAGAAAGAGAAAAATATTATTATTGCTAAACAAGACTGTAATACTTCAAAAAAAGAGACATAATATCTAACAGTATCTAGTATGATCACAAGAATGGCTAAACAATATCTAACAGTATTAAGACATAATATCTAACTGTAGACAGAAAAGAATTCAGACCTACGTTTTATTAGATAAACCTAACAATATCTAGTATGATTATCAACAAAAGAGACATAATATCTAAACCCCCACTTAGTAGCAATAGGAGTTGGTCCCCAAATATCAGAGTGCATTAAATCAAAATGAGCAAAAAGAACGAGAAGTACTTTTATTAAAAGGTAATGCAGTAAATTTTTTCAATTTGCATCCACTACAATCGAAAATATCATGACACTCTAAACTACCCAAACTACCTGTAGAAACTAAAAATTTCAAACAAAAATGAGAAACATGATTCAAGCGAGAATGCCATAAATAAAAACTAGACGATTGTTGACTCAATTGAAAATAAGATAAATCAACAGTAGATGTAGCATTTTCGAGAACATGAAGCTCGTCCAACACATATAACCCTCCATTTTTATGGTCTATCCCAATCAGATTCTTGGATCGTAGATCTTGCACAACACAACCAATAGAGGAAAAGTGAACTAAAAAGCCCGAATCAAACAACTGACCAATTGAGATTAAATTTAAAGTAAATTGAGGAATATAGTAGACATTAGAAAGTGTAAGCTGGGAGGACACAACTGTTCCAACACCAGCCAAAGACATTTGGGTGCCATTGGCTGCAACAACAAATATAGAGGGAGGGGAACCAATAAAAGCAAATAAAGAAGAATTATTAGTCATGTGATGAGTGGTTCTCAAGTCAAAAACCTAGGCAATTCTAGATATAACTAAAGGACCCGAAATGAAAGAACCTACTAAGGGAGAAACTGATAGGGCACCTGCTTGGTGATGGGAAAGAAGATTCTGCAACTGATCAACTATCATAGTCATGCTGGGTGTTGATGAGAGTGATTCATCCACTGGTGATGCAGTTGCTGCTGTATGATAGTCTTTGGGATTAAATCGCTGATTTAATAACCCCTTAGCAATTTTGTTTATCGATTTAAGACATTGTACCTTCCAGTGACTCTTACTAATAGTCTGAAGAGAATCAAAATTTTCACTTGTCATAATGTTAACCAAAGGATCAAAACCCAAATCAAACAACCCAAATCAGGCAGCCAAAATAGGTGCAAAGCCCAAAGCCCAAATCAACAAAATAATGCCCAAATCAAATAGCCGAAAGACCAATAGTCCAAAATAGGTTCAAACTCAAAGTTTTGTTCTCAAACGCAAAATAAGAGTTCAAGAGAATACTAGCGAAGCCAAGAGCAGAAACTAGAACCAAAAGAAGCAGCCAACACCAAACAATCCAAAGTTTGTCACAAATCAACTCCACAACTTTATAAATCAAATACCCATAACAAATTGAGGTTTCTTACACAATAATACAACAAAAATGACACTAAAAAAAATCAAAATTTGGCACAATTCGGTACTGTCCACAGTGCATGAATAGTAATTTCAGCACTATTCACCGTGTGAACAATAATTCAGCATTGTTCACAGTCCTTAGAACCACAAAAATTCAGCAATCCACAAATCACACAACCCAACACCAAGAACCTTTAGTCTCATTCTTAGGCTTGATATGAAGTAAAGAAGTTGCCACAGATGATGTCAGCCCTAATGCAAGAATATATTCTTTCTCCAAGTAAATTACTGTGGTGTTACAATATATTTTGGATCAAAATCATGCTTTGATACTATGTAAACTTTGATCAAATAAAGAAGATGGAAAGGAGAAAGAGAAAATATTATTATTACTAAACAAGTCTGTAATACTTTTTGACCTAGAATACATAATGTAGACCATTATATAGCAAGGCAACAAAACAATGTAAAATGGTTAAACTATCCATAATATAAATACTCTAACAATAATAACCCAGTGCAATAAAATATTTTGCAATACTAAAAATTGAATATTGATCGTGTAACATTTTTATTTTAAATAACAATTTATTATTTTTTTTAGTTACGCAATTTAAAATTGAGATGAATAGAGAGAAATAAGAGAGAGAAAGAAGTAGAGGTGGGTGTGGATTAGTAGAGTTATTTGATATTGGAATGGACTAAAATGCAACCTCAATATTTCTGTCAAAGTTAACCAGAGGTGTGGTACACATGCCTCTTATGATAGTGAATATGCATAAACCTGTCATAAGTTTCTCTTTCTGGTTAACCTGAAATCTGAAATAAAATTGTGTACAACCCAAGCAATCCTGAAAATCATTGATCAGATTATAACTGAAAGTACACTACATGCCTCCCCACTTATTGACTCAGCTTCGATTTACCTTAATTTACAAGGAAAAGATGACGAGTTTTGGTTTTAACTAATGTAACGACATGAACTGAGTTTACCATGTCCATCATTTTAGTTTCTTTTGCGAAGAGCCTCGCTAGGCATGGATATTGAGTTTCATTTAATTTGATTTGGATTCGAGTTTAATTCCATTTGATTTTGACACAAGCTGAGTGAGGTTTTTTTATCATCAATGCGAGGGATTGGGGTTGGCAGCGACCTTCTGCTTGATTGGCAACATGATTTTTGATGGTGCTCGAAATTTATGACCTAAGCCCAACTATGGTGGGGTGATGTTCTGAGTAGGTTTTGCAGGTTATGGATTAGCCTTTCGTAATTATTTAGATAGGGAATATAAGTGGTTCATCTTAGCCGATAGATTAAGGCTACGTCCACTATTAATGGAGTCTCTTGTTCACTGGGTTTGTATACTAATCGATCAGAGATGCGCCCTCAAAAACTGGGGACCCGGAGTCCTCTTACAAAGGGTGAGTGTCTAGCTATTCTCTCTTGGCTTTCTTTTCTAGGCTTCTTGAATGCTTATTGGTTCAAGACGATGAAACTCTTCCTCTCGCCAGGTTATCGTTCTCTATTTATATTAGAGTCTGACCTAGGGTCTTCAGTTGTCCTTCCCTTAGTATTGATCCCTCTAGTCCTTTTCTCTGCCCCTTCCTGCTTCTTCTGTCATTACGATCATTGTTCATCCGGCGCCTCTGTTCATCCAGCGTTGTTGTTGCCACGATCTCTGGTAGCTTAGCACTCCACCTTCTTTGAGATTTTTGTAGGTGTCACGAGTGGTCCCTTAGATCCTTAGGGTGCGTGGTCCCCACGGGCGATCCAAAAGTAGCTTGGACTGGTCTTTCAATCTTTGGACCACTTTACGGTTTGGGTTGGGCTTGGATTGTTGGGTTCTAGGCCTTCTGTCGATGCTAAGTTCTCCTTCTTTGCTCTGGACCTTTTGGGCTGGTTAGGCTTTTGGGCCATCAAAGCCCTGGCTTTGAGTTTCGTCCATATCAGTTGCCCCCCAGCCCCAGGTCACGAAGATGTTACCATCTCTGGCCCGGGGTTAAAAATGACTTTTCTGGGCTCACTATGGCTTTCGAAATGATGACTGTGCTCAACTATCGGTCCTGATCAGGATTGGGCCACGCCTCTGTTTGTCGGCGATGATGGGATGGTAATGCACACGAGTCACCGTGAGCTTATTGGTACGACTTTTGTGGTGTGTCATGTCATTTGCCTATCATGAATTTAATGCTTCACACATACATATATGTCCCTCTAGGGGGAAGATCCCTTGGCTTTTTCGTTATGTGGTTTCGAGTCCCATCTTCCTTCGTGCCCCTTTCACTTTCTATGCTTTTGAAGCATCTTGCTCCAGACTTTTTAGCGACTTATGACATCCTCGTCTTTGGTTCTCCTCTCCCTCTAGCGTTTTACTAGGTATGCATTTTTTCCCTTCTTTTTGCTATTTCGACTTGGATCCATTTAACCCTTCCTGGTGGGGTTTTGGATTTCACTTCCTGATCTGGAAGTTCAGTTATTTTAGAGAACACTCTAACGACCTTTCTTCTTTTTTGCAATTTGTAGGCCATTCTTCAGTGGTGAGGGTATCCTTACTTAGGGCCTGGTGCTTGAAACCTTTGTTTTTGGCAGAATGTGCCTTGCATTTACCTTCCCTTTACTCTGGTGCGAGATCCGACCTTTTGATGAGAAAGTTTGTCGTTTCTTCTTTCGAATCGGAGTTTGTTGATGGGGAGGCCGAGGAGACCACCACGATTTCCTTTAGTGGGTATTCTCTTTTCGCTGGCGATGAAGCTCCTGATTCTATTCTCGGAGTTTCATCTTCGGTGCCTCCAGTCAAAGCTGCACCCCTCTTCGCTCTGCCTCCTGGTTTTTCAATTCAACCGAAGAAGAGGAAAACTGGGCTGACTCCGCCCCTTGTTCCTAAAAAGAGGATTCATCGTGAGTTATTTGACCTGACATGCTGTGCGGAGGGGACCTCCAGTTGTCTTGGTGATGAGGATTTAGAGGAATTGAGGCGTGAGTATCGCTTTCCAGACTTCGTGGAATTGTACTCCCCCAGAAAGCATGAAAGGTGTAATTCTACTCTCCCTAGATTCACTTACTTCTTCGAGTCCGCATTCTGGGCTGGTCTTCGATTTCCTATTCATCTTTTTATCCAAAATGTTCTTGGGTTCTATAACGTCTGTCCAACCCAGTTGTCTCTCAACGGTTGGGGCCTCCTGGTTGGTTTTCTTTTTCATTGGTTTGAGAGTGGGAACCTCTCTCTTCTTTCTATTTGAGAATTTGCTTTCCTTTTCAGCTGAATTCTTCTCCCTTCTTAGGTTTCTTATATTTTTCCAAAAGGGTAAAGGCGAAGACTCTGATCTTCGGGCTTCCTTCTTCCAATAAGGGATGGAAATCGAGATTTTTTTTGCTAGGGGCAATTCCTGGGAACTATCAGGGGAGCTTGGTGACGCTCCTTGTGTTTCCAGATCTTGGGAGATTCCAAGGAATACTCGTAAGGCTAATCTACAGACCGCATTTTTTCCTTTGTTGCCTTATCGTCTTCTCTTTTTTTTTTGTTTCTAACTTTTGATCTGGTTTGTAGAATTCTGCCTGGTACTTGGCACGGAGGAGGCAGCCCGAGTTGCTAGAATAGAAGCCTTTAGGTTGAGGTATTTCTTCGGCTTGGTGACCGACGAAAACCTTTCTAAATACAGGCTGGGACCGCCCATTATCCGAGTTTCAGAGATTGTACCACCTTCTGCCTCCCAATCGAATAACATGGACCAGGACTTGATCATGAAGCTATTCTCGGATACCGAACAATCGAGAAAAAGGAGGAAATTGGTGAAGAAATCCTAGCTGCCATCCAAAGAGGCGTCGATTACTAGGCCCACACCTACTTCCTTGGAACTGAAAAGTGAAGACCTTCCCTCTCGAGGGAATGTTGCCCTGCCCTTGCCTTCTTCTGCACTTTCCAAGGACGACAACCGTTCTGAGGTGGCTTCAGTAGACAAGCTCGGCCTTTTGCCCCCCCATCCTGCCTCACCTAAATTTGTTTCTCCAAAGGGTGGAAAGGGGAAGTTCGCCCCTTCTAAGTCTAAAGTGCACGGGAGCAGCTTTCTTCGCGATCCTGAGGCCGCAGTGGCTACCCTATCTGAGCTGATCTCCACGTTAGATCCTTAGTCGGTCATGGAGGTTCCTTTTAAAAGAAAAATCTAGCACACCATCCAGGGCTTGGCCGAGTTACCTCCTTGTTCTGTCTATCCTCTTAGTTATTCTTTAATCCCTTTCCTGTTTCCTGTGTTGACCGATCTCCTTTTTCTTTCATAGTTGTTCGTCTGCATGAAGATGTTGAATTTTCACCATGAGTGGGATCTCCAAAAGGCCAAGGATGCTCTCGACGTCATGTCAGTTAGCAAGGACGCTGCCGAGGAGAAGCTGAAGGTTCTGCTTTCTGAGGTCACGGAGCTGAAGAGGATCAATAATGAGCTGGACTCCTGCAATCAGGACCATATTACACTCAAAGAGTCGTAGATAAGGGGCTTGGAGGCCGAGCTCAACGCTAAAGATGCAGACCTTGTGGGCAAGGACAATGAAATCAAAGCTATGGATGCAGACCTGAAGGTTAAGGATTCTAAGCTATCGTCTTTACGGGCCCGAGTGTCTGAGCTGTTGAGAGAGGGCGCCTCCGCCTTTGTGAAAGGATTCCTGAACTATAGGGACCAGATTGAGGATGCTCACCCGGACCTTGACTTGCATTCCTCTGCGCCGCGACACGAATACAAGAAGGGGACCGTGGCAGCTGAAGTGGTTGAGGTGCCGGGTGCTAAGGGGGCTTCCGTTTCCCAGGTGATTGAGTTCGAGGAGCCTAATGTCCTGGTTGGAAAAGTTGATGAAGGAGCCGGTGGTGGTGGTGAGGCAGTTTCCTGAGGTGGATCCGTGGTCGCTTTTCTCCTTTTATTTTTGTGATTCGCTGAAAACTTTCTTAGCACTTTATTTTCTTCTAAATGTTGATGCAACTTTCAGATTAAATCTTAGCATGGTTTTTCCAATAGGGGATGCTGTTGGTTTCTCTTTTCCTGTGAATGATATGTTCCTCTTCGGCTTTGCCAGATGGAAGTGATGATGTTGTTTGCTGACTTTGAGCCCCCCCCAATTATGGTTCTTGAGTTATTTTCGGGTGGCCGTGATAAGGGTGAGGCTTTGGTTGTTTGCAATAACCCCCCTCGCATAGCTGAAATTAATTGCGCCTGACGGAGATGATGGATGCACGTCAGCTGAAGTTATAAATGGGCGTTTCCAGAGAATGATTGTCTTGCCCTGGGCGCCAAAAATTTTCGCTTTTTTCGTTGTCACGACACTTCTTCTTCTTCAGTGCTTTATAGGGAAAATATTTTCCTTCTGTTTTCATGGCCAGGGCCCTTTTCTCCCCTTGCAACGTTATTTAACATCTTTTTCCTAATGTTGAGATTAGTGAGATTGGGGAGGAAGAGGCTCATTCTCTTGCTAGGCGTTTTGACATCCCACCTGGTGTGATTGTGCATCATGCCGATACGCGCCGATTCCATTGCTTGGTCTCAGATAAGGTTTGTTTCTTTGAGTCCCCTTTCTTGCTAGGGTTGCAATTCCCCCTTCCCTCGTTTATCAGGGAGGTTTTGCATTTCTTTGGTTTCTGTCCTATCATGCTTCTTCCTGCGGCCTGGGCGGTCCTGCTAAGTTTTGCGATGATGTGGGGAAGGTTGTTTCCCCAATCTAGGGCTATTTATTCTGGAGTTTCTTCACTTTTTCTTGCCCGAGGAGGTGTCTGAGTTATACCACTGCATCCCTAGGAAAGGAGGAAAAGTTCTTATCTTAGACCTTCCTCCGGAGCCTAAAGGGTGGAAGAGGAGGTATTTCTTTGTTTTTGGAGTTGGTTGAGAATACGGGGCCCATTTCCTAGCGTCATCCAGTGTCCCTACTAAGTGGGGGTAGTGCAGGAACCTAGGTAAGCCCCTATCTGTTGGTTTTCTTCCGGTGCATTTGTTAACATGAAGGAATCTAGGTAAGCCCATATTATTATATCTTCCTTGGGTGGTGACGACTTTGTTTGTCTGTGTCGCTGTAGGCGAGCTGCCACCCTGTCTGGCAAGGAGCTGACCAGGGTTGGATATGCCCAGGCTTTCCCTCCATTTTCTTTCATGGAGCTAACGTGTCACGTCCCATCCTTGTTGCCGAGTAGCCGTGAGTATCTGACCTTCTGTTCCTGTTCACAATTCGTCGGGGCTCTCATTTCTTTCTCTGGTCTGTTTATGTAGTTCCTTCGTACCTAGTTACTCAACATGGGGCGATCATGGAGCAAGTGGGTCAAATGAGATGAGCCAGGAGTTCCGAGCCTCCTTCAAAGAGAGCTAAGTAAAGGGGAGATGATATGGGCCCGGCTCCGGGCGTTGGTAGTGAAGTCACGACTTCGCTGTCAACTTTCGAGCCCCTATCTAGTGCCACAGGGCGATGATATCTGAGCCGGGGTTTGTTGCGATGATGGGCTAAGTTGTGGTCAGTGCAGTAACAGGACCGGTCCAGCGAGGTTTTAACTCTACCAGAATTGTTGGTTCTAGCTCGGTGCATATTTCGCCTGTTTTGACGACTGATCCCGAGAATAGTTTGTTAAGGAATGTGAATCTAAGCAGTCTCGCGCTGATGGGATTGATCCCTCAAGTTGATCTGAGGCGTTCTGTGGACCTTCCTTTCTGGACCAGTAGTCGAGAAGCGCTTCACGCCCTTCTTGAGGTAATTTTGCCTTCTACTGCGTTGTTCCTTACTTTTGCTTCTGTAATGCTATGATTTTTCCCTTTGTTCTCAGTCGGCAACGAACGTCTGCACACTTGGGACAGAGATTTACACCTTGAGAAACGAGCTTCAGGAAGTACGTCAACGAAATTCTGAGCTCTTGAATTGGGGTCTGGCCACTAAGATGGAGTTGGAGTGGGCTCTCGATCAATGAGCTCAGATATTTAAGCAGTTGGTTGTCAGTACTTCTGTCGAGATGTCTCTTCAGGAAGAATTGTCTCGTTCTAGGGAAGATTATAATGCCCGAATCGAGGACTTTCTTGGTTCTACTATCGCTCGGTCTTTGCTGGAGGACCAATTGAAGGAATCGTAGGCTGCAAATGTCGAGTTGAGCAACTTTTTGGCAGTTGAACGTTAGCTGGTCGAGAGTCAACGAAAAGAGATCGAGAAGTCCTGATTGGAGGTGGCCAGAGCTTTTGTAGATGAGATTTTCAATTTTGTCAACCAGGCGATTGAGGAGTTTCCTGACTTGAATCTTGTGCACTTTCAATCATGGTTTGACGCTCCTCCAGGTGGTGGTGCCTCTGACGCTGTTCCTTCGGCTCCTCCCTCTGAGCAGTCTTAAAGATCTGTTTCTGTTCTTTTCTTTCTGTTGCTCTCACTCTTCTTTTTTTTTTTTTTTTGTAAACACTTTCTTTGGTAATGGATTCTACAACTTATTTCTTTTCTTCTCTTTCTCTTTTTTTTTTTGATGTATTTGCTAGTGCTGGCGCTATGCTCTCTTGCCCCCTTGCTCCAAAGTGGCCTTGGCTTGTTTGGAGTAATGTTATTTTCTAGGTGGGTTGTTCGTTTGACTATACGGATCCGCGTGATTTTTGATAAATGGTGTCAGTGACTGTTCATATTCTTTTTCCTTCTAGTAGCGTGCAAAATGATTGTTCATTTAAGTTAGCTGTTAGGTGGCTCAACCACCTCTCCGAATCTTGCACCCTTATTTATTGCTATTTTGTTTGCGGGATTCTAACAGTCATTCTTTAGGGCTATATATTCCCAAATACTTCAAGCCATATCACTCTCACTTCCTCGTAGAGATCTTCTTTCTCCAATTCTTTGACTCCCTTCGGTGCATGTCCTCTTAAACCCTTGGACTAATTGCTTCCTCCCTTCTTTTCAAACATCACACTCGAGAGTCTCTAAAGGGGGAGTGGTATTCCATTTTCATTTTTTTGTCTACGCTCACTGCAGCGGAGGTTGATGGTATAAAGAGTCTGTTTGATCTTCCTGCGGGTCTAGGGGTTAGAGTTCCCACCCTTGATGAACTCTGCAGCATGTCGTCCCCTGGTGAAGTTGCCATCTTTGAGGGGGCATTTGAGAGTGGACTCTGGCTCCTCTCCATCAAGACTTTGTTCGGGTTCTTTCGCATCATAGCATGTGCCCCTCCAGGCTCTCTTCTGAGGGGTGGGCCGCCTTGGTTAGCTTCTTCATTTTCTGGCATATGCAAGGCTTTGAGACCTTCCCCACTGTTTATGAGCTTTTCTATTTCCTTGACCTGTCCTTCGATTTCCCTCCTTTTTTCAGCTCCCTTTCTTTTAAGTGGTATTTTCATTCGCCGCTAGTTGCTAACATTCCTTCTTCCCCTAAGGGATGGACCCAACGCTTCTTCTTCATCTCCGGGGACTTCTGGGAGCCAGTTGTTGGTGGAGATTGTCCTGTCTGGATCCCCCGCTCTTGGGGAAGCTTTCGGGAGAGAGGTAAGCTTTTCCTGTTGATTTCTGACTAGTCAAACTTCAATGGTAGGTGCCATGCTGATCCATGTCTTTGTTGTAATCGTGTTGTGTAGGTATTCCAGGCTTAATTCCGTTAGAAGCGTTCAATGTCCGCATGGTCAAGAAGGCTTCTCCCTTTTCCTACTCTGCTCTTGTTACCCCTCAAAACCTTGTCCGTTATGGGATAGGGGGAAGTTCTACTCAGGTCCAAGTCCCTCATCCCATTTTCTATGGTTAAGATGTTCTTCCTAGCGGTCTAGAGGTAGATTCGTCCTCCGAGGGGGAGGTTATGGTGGAAACTCTTAAGATAAAACTGGCGGCGATGGAACAAGAGAGAGATGCTCTGAAGGAAGATAATTCCCGGCTGAAGGTGGTGAATGCACAACTAGAGAAGGCAGATCGTAAACTGAAGAGCGTTGCTAGAGAAGACCCGAAGAAGGGAGGGGGTCTGTGATGATATTTCTTTTTGGTCCTGGATGGTGTTATTTCTATGTCCTCGAATGATGATGTCGTTGTGTTTGTTTTTGTAGTATCCGCCTATTGAAATGTGAACTTTCTATTGCTTGACGAAAAATAGTCTTTTGGTTATTGAGCTTGTGTTTTTGTGCCTTGCATTAGTACGTCACTTGGTCTTGAGCTTACGAGCCCTCAGGTCAAAAGGCTTGCTTTACTCGAGCTTACGAGTTCTCTTTGGTTGAAAAGCCTAGCCGCTCCGAGCTTACGAGCTTTCTTAGGCTGAAAAGTTTGCCTTTCCTAAGCTTATGAGTTCTTTTAACACTTAGACTGAGAAGCCTGCTTTTTCTGAGCTTACGAGCTCTTTTAGGCTTAAAAGCCTGCTTTTTCTGAGCTTACGAGCTCTTTAAACACTTTGGCTGAAAAAGTCTAGTCACACTGAGCTTACGAGTTCTCTTCAGTTGAAAAGCCTAGTCGCTCTGAGCTTACGAGCTCTCTTAGGTTGAAAAGCCTGCCTTTTTCAAACTTACGAACTCTTTAAACACTTAGGTTAAAAATCCTATTTGCTTCGAGCTTACGAGCTCTCTTAGGCTGAAAAGCCTACCTTTTCTAAGCTTTTGAGCTCTTTAAACACTTAGGTTGAAAAACCTATTTGCTTTGAGCTTACGAGCCCTCTTAGGCTGAAAAGCCTGCCTTTTTCGAGCTTTCGAGCTCTTTAAACACTTAGGCTGAATAGTCCAGTCACTCCGAGCTTACAAACTCTCTTTGGCTAAAAAGCCTACATTTTATGAGCTTACGAGCTCGTTTAACACTTAGGCTGAAAAGTCTAGTCGCTCTGAGCTTACGAGTTCTCTTAGGCTGAAAAGTCTGTTTTTTCTAAGCTTTCGAGCTCTTTAAACACTTAGGCTAAAAAGCCTAGTCGCTCTTAGCTTACAAGCTCTCTTAGGCTGAAAAGCTTGCCTTTTCTGAGCTTTCGAGCTCTTTAAACACTTAGACTGAAAATCTTAGTCGTTCCGAATTTACGAGCTCTCTTAAACTGAAAAGCCTGTATTTTTCGAGCTTACAAGCTTTTTTAACACTTAGGCTGAAAAGTCTAATCGTTTCGAGCTTACGAGTTCTCTTAGGCTGAAAAACCTGCCTTTTATGAGCGTACGAGCTCTTTTAACACTTAGGCTGAAAAGTCTAGTCGCTCCGAGCTTATGAGCTCTCTTAGGCTAAAAAGCCTGCCTTTTTTGAGCTTTCGAGCTATTTAAACACTTAGGCTAAAAAGCCTAGTCGCTCCTAGCTTACGAGCTCTCTTAGGTTAAAAAGCCTATATTTTTCAGGCTTACGAGCTCTTTAAACACTTAGGCTGAAAAACCCAGTTGCTTCGAGCTTACGAGCTCTCTTAGGCTGAAAAGCCTGGCTCTCCGAACTTACGAGCTCTCTTAGGCTTAAAAGCCTACTTTTTTTTGAACTTTTGAGCTCTTTAAACACTTAGGCTGAAAAGCCTAGTCGCTCTGAGCTTACGAGCTCTCTTAGGCTGAAAAGCCTGCCTTTTTCGAGCTTTCGAGCTCTTTAAACACTTAGGTTGAAAAGCCTAGTCGCTCTGAGCTTACAAGCTCTCTTAGGCTTAAAAGTTTGTCTTTTCTGAGTTTTTGAGCTCTTTAAACACTTATGCTGAAAAGCCTAGTCACTTCGAGCTTACGAGCTCTCTTAGGTTGAAAAACCTGCCTTTTTCGAGCTTTCAAGCTCTTTAAACACTTAGACTAAAAATCATAGTCGCTCCGAGTTTACAAGCTTTCTTAGGCTGAAAAGCCTGTATTTTTCGAGCTTACGAGCTCTTTTAACACTTAGGCTAAAAAGTCTAGTCACTCTGAGCTTACGAGTTCTCTTAGGCTGAAAAGCCTGATCAGGGCATGTGCTAGCCACACCTTATTGCAAACTTTCTTCCCTAATGAAGATTTTTCTTTTAAAACTTTGTCGTTGATTTCCAAAAGACAGTTTTTATAATAATTCTTCTTCTTTTACAAAAGGTTCTTACAGAGTTACTGGTACTAGCGTTTCAGATGATCTGCGTTCCATGAGTGTTGTAGGTCATGCCCTTCTTTTATTTGCAACTTGTAGTTTCCTGGTCGGATTATCTTTTTTATGATATAGGGTCCTTCCTAGTTGGGGCCGAGCTTGCAGTGGGAGGGGTCTTTCCTGGCTAGGAGAAGCTTTTTCAGTACCAAGTCACCCGTTTGAAGCTTCTTCTTCTTACCCGTTTGTTGTAAAATCTGGTCATGTTCCTCTGGTAGGAGAATATCTGTTATAGTGCTTTGTCCCTTTTTTTGTCAAGGAGGTCAAGGTTTCTTAGTAAAGATCTTTCATTTTGATCGAGGTCGAAGAGTTCGGCCATCGCCGAAGACACGCCGACTTTGACTAGCGTCATTACTTCAGTCCCGTATGCAAGGCTGAATGATGTCTCGCTAGTCGCTGTCCTTACTGTTGTTCGGTATGCCCATAGTATTACTGGGAGATGATCTACCCATTGTGACTTGGAAGCTTCCAAACCTGGTTTTCAATGCCAGCTTGATCATTTTGATGGTCACTTCAGCTTGTCCATTGGACTGTGGGTGCGCGGGAGCTGAGAAATAATTCTTGATTTCCAGTCCCTCGCAAAAGCCTGCGAACGTGGGACTGTCGAACTGCTTCCCATTATCCGAGACGAATGCTCTAGGGACACCAAAATGACATATGATGGATTTCCAAACAAATTTTTTGATCTTTTGTGCCGTAATCTTGGCTAAAGGCTCCGCTTCGGCTTATTTTGTAAAGTAGTCTACTGCAACTACGACGAACTTGCATTGTCCAGTCCCGGTTGGCAGGGGGCCTAGGATATCTAACCCCCATTGCTGGAAGGGCCAGGGACTAACCATGGGGGTGAGTTGCTCTGGTGGGCAGTGCGGCAAATTGCCATGAATCTAGAAAGTTTGGCATTTTTTTGCTATCTCCTTGACGTCCTTGGACATGGTAGGCCAAAAATAACCTTGTCGTAGTACCTTATTTGTCAATGTCTTTGCTCTGATATGGTTTTTGCACATCCCTTCATGTATTTCTTTAAGGATATAATCTTCTTCTTGTTCAGACACGTATTTCATTAGTGGAAATGAAAAATCTCTTTTGTATAAGTTACCTCTGATCATTGTGAACCTCGCGGCCCCTAGATCTCAGCCTTGCGGCCTCCTTTGGGTCATCGGGTAGTATTCCGTCTAGTAGGAATGACCTAATGGGTTTCATCCAAGAAGCGTCTCCTTCGAGTAGGAGAACCTGAGTTTCTCTATTTAGCCCGATGCCGAGCCGTACGCTGGGTTAGGTCAGTGTCTTAACGGGCGTCCGCCTGGGTAGGCCATGTTCGCTGGTAGTGGCTAGTTTGGCCAAGGCGTCAGTCCGACAATTGGCCTCCCAAGGAACTTGAACCAGCTTGGCTGATACAAATTTTCTTAAGAGCCTCTGCACTTCGGCCATGTAAAGCGCCATTTTCTCATCTCTGGAAACGTACTCTTCCTCGACTTGTCTCACCACCAATTGCGAGTCATTGTAGATTATTATCTGCTATGCTTCCATTGACAGGGCCAAGTTTAAGCCGGCTATGAATGCTTCATATTCTGCCTCGTTGTTGGACGTCTAGAAATTGAATCTCAGGGCGTACTCTTGGTCGTACCCTTATGGAAAGGTAAGGATGAGGCATGCTTTGCATCCTTGAGCATTTGAGGCCCTATCCACATACAGCTTCCAAGTCAGCATATTGGGGAAGCCGTCACGGTCTGCAATGCTTTCTTTAGGCAATGCGGTAAACTCGACCAGAAAGTCAGCCAGGATTTGCCCTTTGATCGTAGTTCTGGACTTGAACTTGATGTCAAATTGGCTAAGCTTAATCGCCCATTTGACAAGTCTTCCCAAGGCCTCTATTTTATGTAGGACCTGCCTTTTCGGCTAATCTGTTGGGACCTCGATGGTGTGCGCCTGAAAGTACGACCTTAATCTTCAGGCCACCATCAGGAAAGCTAGCACTAGCTTTTCCATCTTTGGGTACCTTTTTTCGGCTCCTCATAGGGCCTTGCTACAAAAATAGACTTGTTGTTGGACCGTTTCCTTGTCCTTTAACAGGGCAGCATTGACCGAGAATTCTGATACGATTAAGAAGAGGGTGAGGATTTCTCCTTCTTTAAGACTCACTAGCACAGGTGGTGAGGCCAAGTAAGCCTTAAGGGCTCGGAAGGCCTCGTCGCATTTTTCATCCTATTGAAAGGCTGCCTTTAGGACCTTGAAGAAAGGTTGGCATTTATCACTTGACTGCGAGACAAAACGGTTGAGCGCCGCTATTCTCCCAATTAAGCGCTGCGTTTCTCTGGTGTTGGTAGGGGGTTTTATTTCGAGAACGAGCTTAACCTTTTTGGGGTTTACTTCGATACCTCTGCTGTTGACTATAAAGCCTAGGAACTTTTTTGTCAACACCCCAAAGACGTATTTTATCGGGTTCAACTTTATTCTGTATCGGCGCATAATCTCAAAAGACTTCCCGAGGTGGTGGATATGTGATTCGGCCTTAAGTGATTTTACCAGTATGTCGTCTATATAGACTTCCATGGTCAGGCCAAGCTTCTCACGGAACATTTTGTTAACTAACCCCTGATAGGTAGCTCTAGCGTTCTTTAAGCCAAAAGGCATCACCTGGTAGAAATATACCCCCTGTTCTATAATGAACAAATGTCTTCTCTTGATCGCTGGGATCCATTAGAATTTGATTTTAGCCTGAGAAGGCAACCATGAAGCTGAGGAGCTCATGGCCAGCGGTGGCATCGACGATCAGATCTATTCGAGGTAAGGAGAAACTGTCCTTGGGGCATGCCCAGTTCAGGTCAGTAAAATCGATGCAGAGTCGCCATTTTGCCGTTCACCTTTCTTACAAGCATAACATTGGCCAGCCAAGTCGGGTAATCGACTTCCTTGATGGCTTTGGCCCGCAACAGTTTGGCCACCTCCTCGTTAATAGCCTTTTGTCTTTCTGGCACGAAGCTCCTTCTTTTCTGTCTGATGGGCTTATAGCTCGGATCAACACTCAACCGATGTGCGATCACAGCGGGGTCTATCCCTTCCCTATCCTCTTGTTTTCAGGTAAAAGTATCAGCGTTTTCTATTGGGAAGGAGATGAGCTTCTCTTTGATGGGCGGAAGTAACATTGAACCTATGAAAACCACGTGCCCTGGATTTTCATCCAACTGTATGGGCTCCAACTGCTCCGTAGGGGTAGGTCTGGTGTCTAATTCGTCTCTCATGTCCAGATCCTCTAGTTGGACCGATTCCACCTCCCTTTGTCTCATTGATGCGATATAGCATTCCCTGGCCAGGCGTTGGTTCCCCTTGACCATGTCGATCCCGTTCTTCGTGGGGAACTTCATCACCAAATGATATGCCGAAGGTATTGCTTTGATGGAGTTGAGAGATGGTCTTCCTAACAGAATATTGTAAGCAGATGGAACGTCTACAACCAGGAATCGAACAGTGGTTATAGCCTGACAGGGTTGTTCCTCAATGGTGAGGATGAGTTGGATGGATCCAACTGGCAGGACCTTTTCGCCCGAGAAACCTAGTAGGTGGGATTTCACAGGATCGAGTTTTGATCTTTCTACGCCCAGTTGGCTGAAGGCCGATAAGAAGATGATATTTGCGGAGCTTCCGTTGTCGACGTGCACCTGGTGTACAATTTTGTTTGCGACGATCGCCTTTATGACCAGTGAGTCGTTATGTGAGTGTTGGCATCCTCCGAGGTTCGCATCCGAGAAGGTGATCTCCGTTTCTCGGTGGGGTATTTTTCGTACGGCGTGGACCTTAATGTGATCCTCTGAACGTACCTTCTGAGCATATGCTCTTCGTGCTGAGTTGGATTCGTCTTCTCCTGCAAATTCACTTGAGATTACGCGAATCTCTCTGAGTGCTTGTTGGTGTTGTTCGGGGGGCTCAACAGCCGCTTTGGCCCCCCGTCCCTGGTCATTCTAGGCTCTTTTTTCATTTGCCACGTAGTGGCGTAAGTGTCCCCTCTAGATTAGGAACTCGATCTCCTTTTTAAGCTGGATACAATCTTTCGTTTCGTGGTCTGTGTCCTTGTGGTATTCACAGTATTTGGAGGCGTCTCTCATTCTCAGGTCCAATTTTAGTCTAGGCGGCTACTGTATGAACTTTTCATTTTGAACCTCGTGGAGGACCAGTGCAATGGATGTGACCAATGATGGTAGCCGTGTTGGGACGAATCAGGGTTGCAACTCCTGAGGGGGGCCAAGCAGTCCCGGACGTTGCCTCTCTTCTTGGGGGGAGATTCTCTTCCCCTTCTCGGGGATCGCTCATACTTCCTTTCTTTATTGGGATTGCGGTCCCTCTTCTTTTTGTCCCCTTCTGCAGACATCGAGCTCCCTTTAAAGCGGAGGGCCTCTTTGCCATTGATATATTTCTCGATTTTCGCCATCATTTCGGCCATGGTTGCCTGAGGGTTCTTTGTTATCGAAAAGAGGAGATCCTTGGATTGAATCTCGAGCCCACACATGAAGGTAGTCAAAGCAAATTTTTCGTCCACGCTTTTCACTTTGAGATGTTCCTGGTTGAAGCGTTGAATGTAGCTCTGGAGGGACTCAGTGGGTCCCTGTTTGACACTTAATAAATGGTAGGATGACTTTCTGTACATTATGGCCTATATAAAGTAGGATACAAATTGTATGGATAATTCCCTGAATGAGGAAATTGATGCGGGTTGCAACCTATTGAACTAGGCTATCGCCGATCCCTTGAGGGTGATAGCGAAAGCCTGACAGTGGATTGGATCTGAATAACCCTGAAGCTCCATTTGGTTTTTGTAGGAGTTCAGGTGATCGACGAGGTCCTTGGTTCCGTCGAACGTTTCTATCAATGGCGTTCAGAACTTTTGGGGAAGGGAAAAATGGAGGACCTCGGGGGCAAATGACGACTCAGTTTGCTGGACCAAGACGTCCATAGTGTCGGGGGTCCTTCCGTTGACCGCCTCCTTCATGTGGCCCACTTCTCACTGGAGCTTGCGAAGTTTTTGTTCTAGCAAAGGATCCACTGCATCCTGAAGGGGATGGGTTCTATCCTCCCGATAAATGGCCTTGGCCCTACTGTGGGCTTCATCTTTGCCACCTTCTTCCGGGCGATCTCTTTGGTGGTTGTCCCCAAAATGGCTGTGCTCATGGAGTTCTATTATTCCGTTCGGGGGAGCTTGGCACTCCTGAGGAGGGGCGTCGTGCTCGACTTGGGGTGGAGGAGGTTCTTGTCGAGCTGGTGGGAACCGAGGGAGCTGATGTGTCTGTATCCATTCCATCAGCTCCTGGTTCTGCTTCATCAGCTGTATCGTAGTTCGATGGTAGATTTCTAGTTCGTTGAGCGGTGGGAAGTTTGCTGCTGGAGGACGATCTTCGGCGTCCACCTCTAGGACAGGGAAGTTTTTTGGCTAGTTTTGCTGGACCTGGGGATTGGCTGGAGCTTTACTCATGTTCCGAGTTGAAACCATCAAGTAGATGAAAAGTTCAGAAGAACGATGAAAACGTTTCCCACAGAAGGCGCCAACTTATGGTGCTAAGAATTTATGGCCCAAGCCCAACTATGGTGGGGGTGATGTTCTGAGTAGGTTTTGCAGGTTATGGATTAGCCTTTCGTAATTAGTTAGACAGGGAATATAAGTGGTTCACCTTAGCCGATGGACTAAGGCTACGTCCACTATCAATGGAGTCTCTTGCTTACCGGGTTTATATACTAATCGATCAAAGATGCTCCCCCTAAAATTGGGGACCCACAGTCCTCTTACAAAGGGTAAGTGTCTAGCTATTCTCTCTTGGCTTTCTTTTCTAGGCTTCTTGAATGCTTACTGGTTCAGGAAGATGAAGCTCCTCCTCTCGCCAGGTTATCGTTCTCTATTTATATTAGAGTCTGACCTAGGGTCTTCAGCTGTCCTTCCCTTAGTATTGATCTCTCTAGTCCTTTTCTTTGCCCTTTCATGCTTCTTCTGTCATCACGATCATTGTTCATTCGGTGCCTCTGTTCATCCGGCGCTGCCGTTGCCACGATCTCTGGTAACTTGGAGCTCCACCTTCTTTGAGATTGTCGTAGGTGTCAAGAGTGATCCCCTAGATCCTTAGGGTGTGTGGTCCCCTCGGGCGATCCAGAATTAGCTTAAACTGGTCTTTCAACCTTTGAACCGCTTTACGGTTTGGGCTGGGCCTAGATTGTTGGGTTATAGGCCTTCTGTCGATGCTGAGTTCTCCTTCTTTGCTTTGGACCTCTTGGGCTGGTCAGGCTTCTGGGCCATCAAAGCCTTGGCCTTGAGTTTCGTCCGTATCAATTTTAATTTTGATTCAAATTGTTCATGAGAAGTGGTGGTAGTGAAATGTGCTGGTGGTATTTGGGTAATGGTTGATTAGGTAGATGTTTGTGAAATGGGTCTTTGTTTGACTTTGATGTGGATTTAAGAAAGATTTTGATTTTTGATTTTTGATTTTTAATTTCTTAATGTGGCAGGGTTGTTCATTTGAATGTTGTTGGTGATTTTCATGGCTTGATTGTATTGTTGATTAATACAACGACTGTAGATGGTGGCTTTAGTGTGGTTAGCAATGGTGGTGTAGTTGATGTTTGCAAAGAAGAAGATAAGGAGATAAAAAGGACATAGGGGTATTAAAGTCATTTAATAGTAATAATAACGGAGTTAATGGTGCATTTTAGTCCATAAACTAATGAGGGTTATGTGAACATTTTTAAATCTCAAGGAGGTTATGTGCATTTGAGGTATAGTACAAGGGAGTAAATTGAAGTTTGACCGAGAAAAAATAATGATTTCGAGCTGAAAAAAAATAGGGTGAATGCTGAACTATTGATCAAAATAGATAAAAATTTAATAAGCTTTAACCGTT
The DNA here is from genome assembly GCA_963454935.2 of Ilex paraguariensis. Taxonomy (NCBI): domain Eukaryota; kingdom Viridiplantae; phylum Streptophyta; class Magnoliopsida; order Aquifoliales; family Aquifoliaceae; genus Ilex; species Ilex paraguariensis. The sequence goes on from CAUOFW020005390.1 coordinate 25,877, forward strand.
ATTTTATTATTATAAGTTGAGAATTTAATTTTTTAACTATAATATTAAATAGATATACCAAAAATAGAAATTATTCAAGTAGTGGGTCAATTTCATTGTCCAAGATCGAGGTATACACGTATACTATCCTTGCAGTGGGTTAATCTCATTATTTAAGGTTGTGATATCCAACATCATCTTATAGGATAGACGATCAACACGAAACATTAGCAGAAAAAGAGGTTGAGTGTGATGAGAGATTCAGCCCATATTAAGACACGGACAAAATAGTACTGTCCAATTCGATGACGATGCCGACTCGGAAACGTCTCCTTTGACTTAGCCAAGTTGCATGGGACTTGTGGTTTACATGGAATGTAAAGGGTATTAGCCCTAGGCCACTAATTTTAACCATGGTCAATATGTAATATACCTATATCTTTGTAATTTGGAGGTATCCAAGTCGTCTATATTAACTAATCTTTCTGGGGTAGATCTCTCATCCAAGATGTATGAAGCAAGTATCTAGTATTTGGTGGCATGAAGAGAAGACTTAAACTTAGGACCGGTTCATGGCTAACTTGTCTACCTTTAGGTTGTGTCCGTGTACTGGTTAAAAAAAAAAAAGGTTATGTGTGTGTGTGAACCAAGCTTAATTTTTAACATGAGCATGAACTCAAGTTTAGGTTCGATCTCATTGGGTTTGATCAGATGAGCCAATCCGAGCTCTAGTTTAGAAAAAATTTAACAGGCGAAGTTTGAACAAGTTGTTTGAAGCAATCTCGAACACTTTTTGCGAACAAAGAACCCCTAATGATTCCGTTTAATTAGTTTGCACCCAAGTTGTGGATGACAATATAAACAAATGGTAGTATCGTACACTACAACAAATTTGTATCTTAGTGATGAACTAACTCATTACAAAAAGTAAAAATACGATCGCTAAACATTTTCAGTGATGAATGCATGTCGTGAAAGTTTTTAGCGGCAACAAAAACTTTACTGCCAAAAGTGCACAATAGGAGATAATAATGTCCTCACAAAAAATCTTCTCGTTTGGTCGCCAATATTTTGTTCGTTGCCAAAAGTAAATTGAATCAGACCCTCTCTATTGCTCCATTCTTACATATACTAGTATTAGTATGCTATCTTTAGATGATATTGTTAGGTTCATAATCAAATAGATTCTCTTGCATTATAAAAGGTGGGGTGATCCAATTTTGAAGTTTTTGTTGCCAAGGTTCCATAGTCTCTAAGGTTTTTATTTTTCTTTTTCATACTATTAAGAACTTCAATAACTTGGAATGAATGGCTGAAACTGGGATTAATATTGTTGGTAGCCTAGTGAGGGCTTTCCTTTTCACATGGGTTGTTCATTACCTTCTTCTATGGGAACTATAAATTGACATGACACGTATAGTGACTCAGTTTCTAGAGACCGTGAATTGTCAAAATCACAAATTGAGAACTCACTCTCCCACAACCATACATTTGTGATTGGATGTCAAAAA
>CAUOFW020005391.1:0-143469 GCA_963454935.2 Ilex paraguariensis
CAAGATTTTTTGAAGTGATTTTTCTTAAGGAGAAGTGGCCACCACATGCTTCAGAATGGCAAAATGATATTACCTATCTGCTTTCATGAGTGGGGATGTAGAGTCTTATGATCTGATCCTTACAGTACTTGAATACGGATGGATCCTCCCAAAAGAAGTTGTGAACCTCCCTCAGAAATTTCTTTCTGTCCATCATTGTAAAGGATGGAGGGAAAGTACCCGTGGCAAGAAAGTTAGCAATATCAGAGTACCATGGTGTCTCCTCGATGGTGAACAGTTGTTCATCGGGAAAATTTTAATTGATTGGTACTCCATCTTCCTGAAAGTCATATGTTAATCTGGAAAGATGATTTGCCACCACATTCTCAAAGCCCTTCTTATCCTTAATGACTACATCAAACTCTTGGAGTAAGAGTATCCTTCTTAAGAGCATTGGCTTGGCATCCTTCTTTGTGAGCAAAAATTTCAGTGTTGCATGGTCAGTAAATACAACAACAGAAGAACCAATGAGATAAGAACAAAATTTCTCCAAAGCAAAAGTACAGCAAGAAATTCTTTTTAGTGGTGGAGTAATTCATTTGGGCTTCATTCAAAGTCCTGCTTGCATAGTAAATAAATTATGGTTTCTTATCTTTTCGTTGCCCCAATTCAACACCTACAGCATAATCACTAGCATCACACATTAGTTCAAATGGTAGGGTCTAGTAAGGGGGTTGCATGATTAGAGCAGAATTTAGCATGCCTTTGAGTTTGTCAAAAGCATTATGGCATTACTCCACACAAAATTTACATCCTAACTCAGGAGATGATACATGGGTTTAGCTATGGTACTGAAATCTTTTTATGAATCTCCTGTAAAACTCTGCATGTCCCAGAAATGATCAAACATCCTTTATAGTCGTGGGAACAGGCAAATTTCTAATTAGATCTATTTTTGCCTTGTCTACTTTTATGCCCTCAGATAACACAATGTGACCTAAGACAATGCCTTGTATTACCATGAAATGACATTTCTCCTAATTAAGTACCAGATTGGCTTCTGGAAACCTTATCAACACCTTTTCTAGATTGGCCAGACACAAATCAAACGAGTCACCATAGATAGAGAAGTCATCCATGAATACTTCCAAAAATTTCTTGACCATATCACTGAACAAGCTTAGCATGCATCTTTGGAATGTTACAGGAGCGTTACAAAGTCCGAATGACATCCTTTTGAATGCAAAAGTGTCAAAGGGGCATGTGAATGTGATTTTCTCCTGATCATTGAGTGTTATCTCAATTTGATTGTACCCGAAATACCCATCCAAGAAACAGTAAAATTCATGGCCTACAATTCTCTCTAGAACCTGATCAAGAAAGGGAAGAGGGACGACTCTAGTTGGCACTAGTTCATTGACATCATTTTTGACCACTGTCACCCCAAATTTTTTGGGCACAACTTGGATTGGACTAACCCATTTACTATTGAAGGTGGGAAAGATTATCCTTGCATCCAAGAGATTAAGCACTTCCATTCTCACAACTTCCTTCATGTGAGGGTTCAGTCGTCACTGCATTTGATGAGAGGGTTTTGAATCCTCTTCCAAGTATATATCATGATTGCAGATTAATGGGCTTATACCTTTCAAGTCAGCGATGGTCCATCCAATGGTACTTTTATGGATTTTAAGAACTTCAATCAATTTAGACTCTGGCAAGTCTGTGAGCTTAGATGAAATTACCACTAGGTATGACTCATCCTCTCCTAGGAATGCATATTTGAGGTCAGATGAGAGAGGTTTTAGTTCAAGCTTTGGTGGCCTGACACTTAATGAGAGTGGCTTTGTGCCACTTGGTGAAAGTTCCTTGAATTTTGGGACCCATATATCAACAGCATGAGTGGGGCAATTCTTTAGATCATCATCTATTGTCTCAGATGTAATGGATTCTAACAAAGAAAGTTTAGTGGGATTTTCACAAAAATGTGTTATTCAGATGTTCCTGAACCATTGACTTAATGAAATTTATTTCTCTTTCTTCTTTGTCCTCTCCTGGATGTTTAGCAACATTGAAAATATTCAGTTCAAGAGTCATTTACTCAAAGGTTAATTTTATGACCCCATTCCTACAATTGATTAGTGCATTTGAAGTTGCTAAAAAGGGTCAACCAAGAATGATGAGAATTGGGTTCTATGAATGTTTTGATGGCTGAGTATCTAGAACGATGAAGTCAACAGGGAATACGAAGTTGTCCTATTGGGCAAGTACATCTTCGACAATGCTCCTAGGGACTTTGAAAGATCTGTCTGCAAATTGGAGTGTAACACTGGTGGGTTTGAGTTCACCTAGACCCAACTGTTGGTAAACAAAGAATAGGAGCAAATTGACACTTGCTCCAAAGTCTAACAGTGCTTGTTTAATTTTGAAGTTTCCAATGACACACGACACGGTTGGACACCCAAAGTCTTTGTATTTTGGAGGGATTTTGTGTTAAACCAAGGCACTGACATGTTCTGTCAAGAAAGCTCTCTTGTGGACATTTTGGCTTCTCTTGACTATGCACAAGTCTTTTAGAAACTTGGCATAAGAAGGAACTTGTTTGATTGCATCCAGAAGTGGGATGTTGTTCTTTACTTGCTTGAAAAACTTGTAAATTTCTGGCTGATTATTCAACTTTTATACAGTTTTGAGTCTATAAGGAAAAGAAGTAGGAATAGGACACAAGGGTTCCTTTTCTTTTGATGGTTTTGGGTCTTGTTCAATCACAAGTTCAAGCTCCTCCTTAATTACAAGTTCAGGCTCTATTAGCTAAGGTTCAACTGGTTCAGGCTAAATTGGCAAGTTAACTGGAATTGACCCAAGTTTTGGCTTGGGAATTAGCATGTTTCTAATGGTCTTGTCAATCACCTTACCACTTCTTAATGTAGTGACAACTTGGGCTTGGTCTTGTGGAGTTTTCATGATTGTGGGATTTTCCATCTGGAATTGGCTTTGTGGTGATTTTGGTTGGACAAGAAACTTGCACTTTTCATGTGTGGTCATAGATTGGGTCAATCTTTGGATGTGACTTTTGAGATCCTCGAAGGATTAAGTGGTCTGAATTTTGAATTCAATAAAAGCCTGAGTGGAACTATTTTTATAGTTCATTTGGCTGTGCATAAACTAATTCAGGGTATCCTCAAGGCTCCTCTTTTATGGTGGTTGGTATGGTTGATATGCGGGAGGTCCTTGAGGTGATGGGTGCGAACCTTGTTGTTGATTCATGGGAGTTAGTTATGTGTTTTTCGAACTGAAGTTTGGGTGGGTCCACCACCCTAGATTGTATGTTTCAGAGTACGGGTTGGAATAAGGCTTGTTGAAGTTGGAAATGACATTTGTTTGTTCCAACAAAACCTCCTTGAATGCCGAAATGGTTGGACACTCCCCAGTTGGGTGTCCTGTCAGTATACAAATCTCACACACTTGTTCAGTATCAACTTGATGAACCTTTTTCATCTCTAAAGCTTCAAGCTTTCGAGATAAGGTGGACATTTTTGTTCTTAGGTCATCATCATCTCTCAAGACAGACTTACCCCCTTAGGAAGTAGATGATTTGGCTTCAACAATAGTAAAGGAGGCTGAGTCCCACATCTAAGAACTGTCAGATATGGTATCAAAAAAATTGAATGCCTCCTCCGAACTCTTGCTCATAAACTCTCCTTGAACCATCATTTCGACAAATTGACGTAGTCTAGTGGGCAAGGATTCATAGAAAAATCCTACCAAAGTCCAATTCTCAAAAGCATGGTGCGGGCAGGACTGGAGTAGATCTTTGAATCTTTCTCAACTTTGGTAAAATATTTCTCCTTCTTTGACTGAAAAATTCATGATTTGCCTTTTCAATGCATTAGTGCGGTTTAGAGGAAAAACTTTCTAAAAAATTCATTTTATAGTGCCCGCCAATCAGGTATTGAAAGAGTTTTTAAAGAATTTAGCCATTGCTTAGCTTTATCATTTAGAGAAAATGAAAAAAAGTTTCATTTTGGCTAGCTCAGAATTGTCTTGAAAGGTTCCACATACTTCCTCAAATTCTTATATGCATAGATATGAGTTTTCTGTTTCAAGTCCATGGAATTAAGAGAGTAGTTAAACTGTCCCCATCTTTAAAGTAAAGAGGGGTGCATCTTCAGGAAAGATAAAACAAGAGGGGACACTATTTTTTGTGAGATTTAAGTAATCCTACAAGGTTCGAATGTTAGGCACTTCCCTCTTTCTCACCAGAACTTCTTCTTTTCTCTCATCATTTGTCATTCTACTTTCACAAGAATCTGCTATTGATTTAGGTGAAGGTGGTTCAGGTTGATTCACAAACCCAAAAGATTCTGCTGACAAATTTTGATAGTGAGAAGCATCCTCAGACATAAAAATAATTAAAATAAATTTATACACAGTAAAGCAAATATCTATACAACAAGAAAGGTATTTTCACCTTTTACCTTAAAAACACTTTTTATGGTTCCTCGGTAACGGCGCCAAAAATTTGGTTTGATCCGAAATGTGTAAACCCAAGTGCAGGCGGTCAAGCTGTAGTAATAATTCGGTTAAGTCCAGAGTCAAATCCACAAGGAACTATGACTAGTGTTTTGAAGTAGCAGTCATAGAGACCAAGTAACTGAAAACCTTGAGAGTTTGAAGTTATAGGATTTCCTAAATAGAATATAAGATTCTTTCCAAGAGGTTTCTAGACAAAATATAAGATAAATTCAAATGTAAAATAGTCATCCTTTAGCTCGAGAATCAGAACATGTAGTTAATCATCTGATTTATTATACTTGTGTTTTATAACTCAATTAACTCCCTTGTCAACATCAAGTTAATTGGAAGATAAAGATGGACTGTGAGAATTAAGCACACGATTCTGATGCCTTTCTAGAAGTTTACAAGAATTGTTTGTGCCAAGACTCAACCTCGTCTACAAACAAGCAAGTGTTTCTACAATACATCCAACCATAGCATTAATGTTCCATTCTTTAGATAAAGCACAATGATGGTGAAGATTGAAATGTTATCATGAAGATCTAGCCGAGATACTTGCCTTGAACTAACGAGTCTTTCTATGCAAGAGTCATCCATGACATAGAAAGATCTCTCGGTTATACAAAGTACCTTAGTTTTGCTAGATACATTCAATCATTCAATGAGCAAGTGAAATATAAAGCATTAAAGCATAAAAGAAATGCTCAAATATAACTTCCGAATAATTTATACATATTCATCACCTCTTAGTAAAGAGTGAATGAGGAATTACTCACTCTTCATGGCTTTGAAAAGGTTAGAAAAGAGAGTGATATGCATCCCTCCAAGTAGAGAACTTACAAGGTAAAGTACAATTAGCGAAGAGCCTATTTTTAACAAAGAATGAGTGAATCACGTTCCACCCTTCATGGCTTTGGTAAAGCTCTTGAAAAGTAGAAGAGTTTCACTCTTCTAAGAAGGAAGGACGCTCAAGCAATGAAAGTGAAAGACATGAACAAAATAAGTAGAAGAAAGCTAGTCACAGTTAGAGGGTGGCTTCCTCAACCATGAAATAGAGGGATGCTTCCTCAACCAACATATGAACTAACTCCCTTGATACAAGCAAATATAACACACATCTAACTACATGAGTGGGAGTCCAAGCCTCCATTAAACTCTTGACTAGTTCTTGGTGTAGTCCAAGCCATACAAACCAAGTTCTAGCCTTTTTCAAGAACTATCCTCCCCCCCCCCCTCAAAGGCTCTCCCAATGGGAATATTTATAGGCAAGGAGGAGGGGGAGACAAGGGAGTGTGAAGGAATAGTGTATGCAGCCCAAGTCCAAGTGAAAAGCCAACTACTCTGCAACCTACTTGTGGTGGACGTTTGAATGTGAGTTGGCGTTCGAACGTTTTCTCTATTTTTCCCTATGGGCATTCGAACGTTTCTGCTATCTTTGCTTTGTGAGCATTCAAACGCCAGATAGGGCCTAACCTTCTCACTCAAGTGATCTGTACTCTTCTGTGGAGACCTATTTCCACACTCTATGCATATCTTGGTGTCTTACACTCATCACCCAGTGTTCAATCAACTCAAGTGGACATTTGAATGTAAGTTGGTGTTCGAATGTGGCACTCAAGTACGTCAGAGTCTTCTTTCTTGGCTACAACATACCATCTCTTAGCAGTCTGGCTTCAATCAATTCAAGTGGACATTCGAACGTGAGTTGGCATTCGAACGTGGTACTCAAGTACCTCAGAGTCTTCTTTCTTGGCTGCAACACGCCATCTCTTAGCAGTCTAGGCTTCGATCAATTCAAGTGAACGTTCGAACGTGAGTTGGCATTCAAACATTCTTGGCTTGGCCCAAGCTTTTCTAATTTTGCTCCAGAATATGCTAGTGTTGCATGAAAGTTTGATATTCATCACCTTTAGTCCCTTGTACAATTTATGGCCTGAAATGTCATCATTTAAACTCCATCAAAATATAATTAGTCTTAAAAGAGCATAGTAATATGCTAATTTTAACTACTAATCATCTATGAACAAGGATAAGCAACCATATGAGTATCAAGTATAATAAAGTCAATGGTAAAATAGAAATTGTCTACTTAAACTAAAACATCCTCAACTACTTCCCTTGGTGCTCTAATGCTTTGATCTGCCAATTGAAGAGTGATTGAGGTTGGCTTCAACTCCTCAAGTTGCAATTTTTGGTACACCAAAAAGGGTAAGAGGTTGACACTTGCTCCCAAATCTAGTACTTCTTGCTCAACACGACAATTCTCGATGGTTATAGCAATGGTTGGGCAACTAGGATCTTTGAACTTGGGTGGTGTTTTGGTCCTCAAAATAGAACTCACTTGCTCTGTAAGAAATGCCTTCTTAGGCACATTCATTTTTCTCTTCATGGTGCACAAGTCCTTCAATATCTTTACACATGAAGGTATTTGTTTGATGGCATCAAGGAGCAGAATTTTTATTTTCACCTGCTTAAACATTTCAATAATATCCAAATATTTAACAAGCTTAGCCAAAGGCTTCAAATGTTGGGGAAAAGGAACCGAAATAGGACAATCATGCATAGTCAAATCAACAATTGAAAAGAAAAAAATTGATAAAACTATTTTGCCCTTAGCCTCTTTTTCATTTACCAATGTGGCTTTGGGTGAGACTTTTAGCAAAATATTTTTATCAATTTGTCTGCCATTCCTAATGGTGGTAACCTCCTTGAGTTGCTCACAACTCTCCTTGGTAGATTCAGACGACTCAATCACGTGTTGACCCCTTGGATTTTCTTGGGGTTAAGAAGGAAATTTTCCTTTATCTTGTTGGGACAACCCTATGGCATTAGTCAACTTTGTAATTTGAGTTCGGATATCATTAAAAGTGGCGATTGTTTGGGTGTTGATTGTTGTTTGGCTTTGAATGAATTGGTGCATGACATCCTTCAAATTTCTCTTGTGATGAGGCTGATAAGTGGGTGGATTGGACGGTCCTTTTTAACCAAACCCCTGTTGGGTTAGGTTTTGGGAATACCCTTGTTGATTGGACCATGGGTATTGGGAGCTAGAAAAAGGACCATAACCATAGTAGGATTGGTTTAGCTTAGGTGGAATGGGAGGCGACAATGAGTTAGACCCATGAGAAGTTGGGTTTTCATTCTTCCAACTAAAATTTTGGTGATTGCTCCAACCTGGATTATATGTATTAGAGTGTGGAGAGAATAATTTCCTACTTTGGTTGAAAGCATTCACTTGTTCATGATAAACCTCTTTGAGTGCCGGAATGTTTGGGCACTCCGAGATAGAATGCCCTACACTTTCACATATAGAACAACACTCCTCGGCCTTAGTGATGTTAGACACCTCATGCCTCATATTCACCTCTAGAATCTCCACCTTGCAGGACAGTTTTGCGATTTGGCAAGTAAGTCTTCTTGGTCACGCAACTTTGACTACCCAGAGAAGACCATAGCACATTGGCAGGATCCATGATTGAGCATTTTCTGCACAAAAGTAAGTCTTCTAGAATCTCTCTATTGCACATCATGTCTATGAATTGTTAATGGCCCGGTGTAATTCTTTCATAGAAGAAACTCACCAATTGTCATGATTCGAATTCATGATGTGGAATGGAGTGTATCAAGTCCTTATATCAATCCCAAGATTGATAAAACTGCTCATTGGATTTTTTTCAAAATATTTTGAATTTGTTTCTTAAGAGTAATGATCTTGGGCACTAAAAAAAATTAGTTCAAAAATTTGGAAAGCTTTTGTGCCCAAGAACTTATCGATCGGGGCTTTAATGAGTTCAATCAAGTTTTGGCTTTGTCTTTTAGGGAGAAGGGAAATAATTGCATGCATGCCATGTCTTCTATGGCATGATTTGTGATGAATGATCCAACAATTTCCTCAAATTCCGCAAATAAGGATTTTGTTTCATTCAATTCCATGGAATTGAGGGAGTAGTTGTAACATTCTTGGTTTAACAAGGAAAAAATGGGCTTGGACTAGTAGAAGTATGCATGAAGGGATGGTGCTTCGAGTTGGTTGGATATAATCCCTCATTGACCTCACCAGAGAATCAATTGGGAGATTATTTTGTTCATTTCTCATAGGGGGGAATTGCATTCGGGGGTTTGGCATTCTAGGGTTTTGCATTCCCCCACCACTTGGAATATTAGCACCACCATCTTGGAAATTTTCTCCGACATCCTTAGGTGGGTCTTGATCAAGATAAATGTTTGGTCCCAGGGCACGTCTCACTAGTCTATTTTGATCATCTCATCCCTACATACAAAAACACTAGCTATAATTAAAAGAAAAAGTATACACAAATATGTACAAAGGAGCAACGTACCTCATCTCGTGATGGGAATTACGGGACTTACCTCTGTTGTCCAAAATCACCTTATAATTCAACACTTAGCCATCCCTAACAGCGGCGCCAAAAATTCTTGAATGGTCTTCCCTAATCTCCAAAAACGAACACAGTTGTGTGTGTATGGTTTATATGAGTAGGTGAGTGTCACTGTCCCTTGGGTTCGATGCAAGAAATGGAAAAAAAATTATGTGTGTAAATTAAATTGTGTGTGTGCAAAAGTGCTCCCCAAGCGAAGAGAGACTTGCAATGTTGTGTTTTACTTGGAATTAAGTATTCCGAGGTCATCTTCTTAGGGAAGGTAGGTCAAATGTTTGTGAAGGGTGATTTATAAAGAAATGAAAATGAGAAAATCTTTTGAATTGTATTTTGGTGAGTGGTGTTTTGATAAAAAAAAAGTGCAAGAAAGTAAGGTTGACTAATTCAAAGAGGTTATTCCAATGGGAATGCCAAATCAACTCAATTCATTCAACCAGTGGTGTCTCAGTGTTTGATTGATTCGTAGAAAGTAAGGGACTAATGTGGAGGTGTTGGCTCAAGCATACCCGATGACAAGTTAACGGTGTATCAAGAGCTCACAACCACGTCCGCACTTAACCTAGTAAAACTAAACACTTTACACTACGTGGAAGAATGGAAGAGAGTTGATTTCACATACCCAAGATGAAATTCTCCTTGGATTAGCCAACTAAAATTCTAGCTACTCATAGTCAAAACAAGAACAAGCATAATGTAATGAGACATGGTAGTGAAATAAAGCATAAGACTTGTATTGATGCAAGGAAAAGTTTAGACTACAAAAACAATTTCATTCATACCCAAAATACCAAGATTGAAGAAAAAATACCCAAATGAAGAAATGTAAATGCTAGAACACTTAACAAAACTTTATTACAACTAAAATAAAAGAGTTTAGAGTGAAAGAGGGAAAGATTACAAGAATTGAAAGCTTAATACAATGAAAATGTTGAAGGAAATTCAAAAATCCAACTTTCTCTCTCTATAACTACATCTTCTTCCTAAGACTTTCTCTCTCTAAAAGCTTGTGTAAAAACTCAATAATGGTGTAAGACTTGGTTCAAATTCATCCATACCCCTTCCATGGTCTATGAGAACTAACTTTCAGTGGGTTGGAAGAGATTGGACACTTCAACAAGTAAGGACAAACCAAGCATGCACCTCCCATGCCTCACCAACCACCCCTCTTCTCTCTCATACCTCTTTCATGCTATTTTTCTTTCAAAATCAAACTTTAGGGTGTAAGAGATTATCATGGTGTGTCAAATATGCCAGGGTCTAGTTAGGATGACAAGAGGTGGACCCCCAAAGTGGGTGGAGTTGTGTTTGCAAGCTTCTGGCATTTCTGGGGCAAAACATATCGGTAGAACGACAAAAACCTACTGGTAGGTTTTTTCCAGTGCACATTTTCTACTGGTAGGTTTGTGGCAAGGGCTGCAGTTGAAGAATTCCAGTGAATTTTTCCTATCGTTAGGTTTTGGAACTTCTGCCGGTAGGTTTTCTCCTATTTTTAAATTTTCTTGGTCTCTTGATGTCCTGAGCCATCTATTAAGCCTTCCCTTCTTTTCCATTGCCTTCAAGCACTTAATGTGAGGCTTAATACACACCTTCACCTGCTTTTTACCTACAATCACACGAATCTCCATTAAATGTGAATTTAAAATCATTTCTCCCAATTTTCACCACAAAACCAAGCATAAATGTGAGGCTTGATGTCCTGAGCCATCTATTAAGCCTTCCCTTCTTTTCCATTGCCTTCAAGCACTTAATGTGAGGCTTAATACACACCTTCACCTGCTTTTTACCTACAATCACACGAATCTCCATTAAATGTGAATTTAAAATCATTTCTCCCAATTTTCACCACAAAACCAAGCATAAATGGATGCAAATGAGATACATGATATGCAATATTCTATGCTCATCACCCTCCCACCAATCAAGCAGTCATTTGCGAATCTAAGTTTTCTTATTTACTAAGACTGCCCTTATTCTGGACCTATAAATAGGGAGTCTTTCCTACAGCTAGGTTAAACCTCTTGTGAGATTTATTAGAGATAAAGCACTTCTTCTACCCTGAGAGAGCTTCCACAACTAACCTAGATCCATAAATCCAAAGGCTACGACTAGATATTTTACTCAACCTCACAACTTGGTATTAAAGATCTTGATGGTTTAGAATCAAACTCATTGGTGTGTGCATACTAGGAATCGTTGGCGTGCCCATGATTGCTCTAAGCCTAGACAAATCATATGGCAGGGAAGTCCAAGTGAAGCTACACCAGACGTTGAAGGAGGGCATTTGATGGAGAAACAACAAGGAAATGAATATCTAATCATGAAATTGGTTGAGGTATAAGATTTGAGTACTTGTATATTGACTTACCGAGAAGGTTTCCTGTGGTTTTTCCCGATTAGAGTTCTTTGCGTTAACAAATCACTTGTGTTCTTTATTGTTTATTGTACATACTTGTGATCATAAGCACACAAGTGCACTATGTGTTTGTTAGAATGATTTTTTGAATATATATCCATACATAGTTGTGCATTGAGTTTGGACTTTGGGTTCGACATGAGATTGATTGTGAGTAAATTAATTCAAGATTAATTAAAATAAATCATCGTGGTTAAATTGAGTTAGGGTGACTAAAGGGGTTTTCACATTAATTGTTATATCTTTATGAGAAGAGGCAATTGTGGTGGTTTAGATTTTTATTGAAAATTAATTGGACTAAAATTGAAAAACCTATTCACCTTTTCTCTAGGTAAATTGTCTATAACTCCATGTGTATAATATTAAGGGAAGATCCACATTGGGTTCTCCCTCCCAGAATAACAATATGATACGTGAAGTTGAACGTGTGTTTGTCATGGTTTTTGTAGATAATTTTTTGGACTATTTTGTCATGCTCAAGCTAGTTTTAGAAAGAAAAAAAAAATAAGAGTTCACAAAAAAAGCTTGAGATGTATAATCAAATGAAGAATATCATCATGATGTTTCTAGATTTAGGTAATTAAAAATTCATTTTTGAGTCTTTGAATCCTTCTATTTTTTTAAGACTTTTCCATAGAAGTTCCAACATGCTCTTTGGCATCAACTATGCCAACATTTAGAATGTCCATGTTAAAGAAAACACAAATTAAAGATTACCAAATCTAGACATGACATGGAGACCCAAGTGAGTTTGATGCAATCTATAAGATGTTCAATGAAACACAAATTCAAAGATGTGAAAAATAATGGAATTAGCCTTCCATCAAGACAAAGATCTATATGGAACCTTGCACTATTGTATTTTTTAGTCTTATTTTAAGTTAGCTTGATTCAATTTGTTAGTATTAGTATTTTATATGTCCTTCTAATATTATTTTTTTTGATACAAAAAAATAGATATGTAGATAGACTACTCCACATATCCTCCATGGAACATTGCCCATCAACACTACACCGATATCTGCAGCGGACCCCACCACACCTATGTCGGGGCTGAAGCTAAGGTCCCACCACGTGCTCTAGACACTGAAGAGTAGGTTTAGCTCCAAGGGTATTTTATAATTTCTAAACAAATTTATATGAGTCATAGTCCGACCCGTGGGTCGTATTTTAGGTCAAATTCTAGTTTTGAATGTTCTATAATTTAAAGTTCTAGTCTAGTTTGTTTTAGTTTTCTAATTTTCAGTGATCTAGAGATTTTTGGAATCCGACAAACTTTGGAATCATAATCTTTTAGGATTGGGAGTACTTAGAACTTTATATATAGTTAGTAACTTTTTTAATAAATAATGGCGATAGATATTTCAAAAAATTCAGCAATTATATACTTATTGAGTTGTGTGATGCAATTCTAATCTATAGGTTTGATGTCTAAGGAATCGTAGGAATGATTCACATTACTGTTTACATATTATTTTACTATTCACATCCCCAAAACAACCCCCATTGTGATTTTGCACAATTGTCCTACATCCGTTTTGGTATCAGAGCCAAAAAAATCCTATGTTATGCGGCTTAAATATTGACATATGAGGATGGAGATATTTATCAAGTATAATTTCTTAGAATAGCGAAAAATAAGGTTTGCTAAGATGAAACTTGTAGGCTTGGCACTTACCAAAAAAAAACTTAAAGATTTGACAAAAAATTTGTGGGTTGGTGTTGAAGGAGACTTAAGAAGATTGGGATTGTTCTCAATCAACACATGGCAAGAGATGAAAGTTAAACTTCAAGAGAAGTATATGCTTTCAAATTATTATAGCAAGTTGTGAAAATAACTTGGCAATCTACAACCGGGCAACCTATCTATAGAAGAGTATATTCAAAAATTTGAAGAGCTAGTGTTGCAAAGTCAAATCATAGAAGGCCCCCGTCAAATAATTGTTCAATTCAAGGTTGGTCTAAGGGCAAATATAAAGGCAAAATTACTTGGGCAGCCATTATACAACGTAAAGCATGCATTCCAAGTGGCACTTGGTACAGAAATGTACCTAAATTTTCTTCTTCAAGGTTTTTTTCTTCCAATTGGGCTAAAACTCAAAGTTCTTTGCATCCTAACATGCATTCAGAGAAGGGTCGTCAAAAGCAACCCAAAGCAATAAGCGATATAATAATTTAGGATGGAGGGGATCATGTAGATGAGCCTACACAATCTCAGGTTAGTTCACTAATTATTTGTTCAAAGATCGAGGAGAAAAGTGGGTATTTTGAAAAGAATTATGTCGTGGAGCCTAGGAATATGGAAAAAACAACAGCACACCTTGAATCAAAGTTACATTTAGACATGACTAAGTTGCTTGCTAAGTGCTCTGAAATAGTGCCAAAAGAGTTGCCTAATGAAATTCCTTATATTGATGGCTTTTAATCAACAACAACAATGTCTCATGGGCTTTTTTTGTTTGCATCTTCCAAGAATTTAAAAAAGCATAAAAATCCTCCAATGCTATCATATTCTAACAACAATCAAGAGAAGTTCAAGATTATAGCAAAAGAAGATATCATCATGAATAAGGGGAAGACTTCAATTGAAAGGCACACTACAAGTCCTACTGTGCAACGTCAATTCAAGGATGTTCTTTCTATTCATTTTGCTCCACCAATTGATTTTATGATTCTAGAGAAGTTCAACGGCCGAATTGAGAAGATCAATCTCCAATTTTTTTCTTTATTTCCTCAATTCATAAAGAAAATGAGGATGCAATTTCAAAGCTTGTAGACTCTCGTACTACAACACTTTAAAACTTGAGGTTGAGTTTTCTTCAATCATGGGAGAATTATATAATCCATAAGATGCTCAAGGAAACACAAATTTGATGTGAAAAACAATGGAATTAGCTTTTTATCAAGACAAAGATCTATGTGGAACTTTGCATTATTGTATTTTGAGTCTTATTTTTTGTTATTTTGAGTCAATTTTCTAGTATTAGTATTTTATGTCTTTTTAATATTTTTTAGGCTGAAGGATATTTTTGTAATTTCTAAAATTTTTGATATAGGTCATAGTCTAACCTGTGGGTTGTATTTTGGGTCACATTCTAGTATTGAATATTCTAGAATTTAGAGTCCTAGTTTTAGTTTTTTTAGTTATTTAGAGTTTTGGTGCTTAGAGACTTTGAAATCCTTATCCTTTAGGATTAGAAGTAATTAGAGTTCTGTATATAGTTAGTGATCTTTTTAATAAATAATGGACAGAGGGATATTTCAAAATTTTCAATTATTTTATGCTTCTTGAGTTGTGGGATGCAATTCTAATCCCAAGGTGTGATGCCTAAGGAACCCTAGGAGTGATTCTTAGTCAAAGATATTATTCACAACCTATTTTTCTGTTCACTTTAATGTTCACAACTCCAAAATAGCCCCTATTATGATTTTACTTAGTTATCCGAAATCAAAGTTCCATATTTATAAATTCAATATCTCCTTAAATTTAAAGTTCTTATTGATCTGAAGAGCCATTTAGAATTTTTCAAGGAATAAAATATTACCATGTGAAAAAATTTTAAGGAATTAAAGGCTTGACTGATTTATAACACGTCAATGTCATACCATCTTTCCTAAACAATCTTAAAATATCTTCAACTATGACTCAAATTTTTACTTAAATTTAAATTAATATTTTAGTAGAAATCTTGATTTGATACAAAGGATCTAATTGACAAATTCAAATTTAAAGAAAGAGAAATTCAAATTCAAATAAGGGCAAACCTAAATTTAAATGAGAGTAAAGATGATAATTTGATCTTTAAAAGAGGGTGAAATTTTATCATTAAAGATTTGGATAAAGATTTGAGCCTTCCATGATTGAGTAAAAAAATGAGTCTCCCTTAATTTGGTATAAGTTTGATGGGTTTATTTACTAAAATTTAAATTTGAGTCTGAATTTGAGTAAGGATTTAAGATGTTTTTACAAGAGTATCTCATCATCACTTATATCTCATAAAATGATATAACTTTTAATCACTAACCATGGCTATACACCAAGAAAAGAGCAGGACTGATGTACACTAATACTGGAGGTAGAAGAGGTAAAAGGCGTTATGGACTATATTACATCAATTAAGGCGCAATTATCGATTTATTGTTATTAATATTTGGTATATACTATGCAGTATCAGCCCCACATGAGGAAATATGCATGATGATGGTCAAGGCCAAGGTCAAACATGAATCTAAAGAAAGAGGAAAGAAATAATTTAATAGAGTTACAATAAATTTTTCCTAAATAAGCAAAAACATTAAATTATAGAAGATCACATAGCTCTATCCAACCTTATTAATGAGTTACAGAAGATAACCCCATTAGTAAATAAAACCACATAACATAATATCTATAACATTGTGTTCCTTGAATGGAATTTCACATGTTCACTATTGAGTTTTCTTATTCTTACTAGTTTTTTTGTAGTAGACTATTAATCCACTTAAGTATATGGAAAAACGTTAAATTGTATGTGCAAAAAAATGCATAAAATAATGTTTGAAGTAGCTTGTAAGTTAACACGAGAAAGAAAGCAATTTTTGTAATATGAAAACAACAGTGGCAATTGTGACTAGAGTCACTTTACAGACCAATCTTGACAACCATTATGCTTGTGATGTTTCCATGCCTTAGCACATTAGCGTGAAATTTACCTCCAAAAATAGAATTCTAGGCTATTTGTTAATCTTAACTTTGTAGGATTATTACTTGAAAAATTCACCAGTGCATGTTTTGTGGACAAAAAGCATGAAAAAAACAACTGGTATAAGAGAGCACCCAAAAATAAATAAAATGAAGCAATCAACATGAACCTAAAATACAACACCCTATAAATTGGCTCAGTTATGCCTACGTGAAGTAAAAAGAAGCATAGAGGAAGTGTTATGGTGTCGACGAACCTGATGTTAAGGGTGTCCTCCACCACCACAGGTTGTCTCACTGCACAATTGGGAGTAGCAACACGTGATGACGACTGGTTGTATACTTTGACCGGAATTAATCTTCCCTTTCAACATGTTTTTGCCAAATTCAGTAACCACATTATATCTTCCAGAAACAATATTAATTTCATTCTCTATGTTTTATGTGGCTCTCTTGGTGCTTTGTCCAATTCTTTTTTATTTATCACCACGACAAATTTAAGTGGCTTGATATATAATTTTTGTATCATGCTAATCTTATACGCATACCAAGATATGTACTTGTTCACCTATATAGAAGACAATATTCAACAATAGGCACACAAAAAAAAAATACTCAAGATAAGCAAAATTACATAGCCTCGTGAAATAGAAAACTAATGAATCATGTAAACGATGAAAAAGAAAAAGAATCAATATAGATGAGTCACATGAAAAAAAAAAAAAGTGACGCGGAGAGGAAAAGAAAATAATCTAATTGATGCAATCATTGGAAGATGAAATTGTTGACATTGGATATTTGTGTCCAGCAGTCGATAAATGAAGGCAGAATTGGAAGATGAAATGGTTCACATTCTAATAGCTAACTGATGCAATCACTGCATAGAAGTTATATCATCTCAAAAGTTATTAGCGTGTTACAATTATTGCATTTAAAGAAAAGTTGTGACTTTTGATTGACCAAAGGGATGTAATGATCATTTATATATTTATTAAGGATATTATAGTAAATTAAAAAAAAATTCACTTTTGTTGATATTTTATAGTAGTATAGATAAATATAGATATAAATATAAATATATAATGTTGCATTTAGGTTTGGATCCGAATTGGGGCATCCATAGGTAGGTACAATCCAAACCGTAAATTTTGAAAGTGGGGGACTCCTACATCTATCAGATGCCCACTTTATAGCTAACCACCCCAAATGGGAGTCATCCACTCCCCCTCACGCTCGCTATTAGTTACAAGGCCAACGTTAAAACAATCGAGAAGGCCTAGTTTTATGACAGATATATGAGAGTATTGAAACATAGTGTAATAATGAAGAGAAATCAGTAGGATCTCTCTCAATATTTGTGCTATTGAAGATCTCGTGAGGAAGGGATTTTAGAGCAGTGGGAACCCAAGTTTCGTTTATGAGGCTTCACCTACCGTAAGTTGGTGTATCGGGATCAAGAAAGCATTCAGAAGAGCCTGTAAAACAGTATCCAAGATCTCATATGGTTGTGTGTCGATCTATATTGACTATGACTAGTTTTGTATTTTACACTTTTGAAATTTTACTATATTGGCATCAGAGCCGCAGTATACTATTTTCTTGTTCTTAGAATATACATTAGGTGTTCTATGGCATAAAAAATGTAGTATGGTCATTTTTTCATACATAGTTGTAAAATTCGTAACTTTGGCTGGCCTTTTCTCTCTCTCCATAATAACTTTTATTGAATGAGATTTTATATTTTTGAAATCCTTGTCTCACAAGCTTTCCAACCATACGTGGGTCGCAAAAAATAGAGTTAAACGGAGAGAGATATGAACAATTAAAGATTTAGACAAAATTTGCACATTGGGGTTGGTTGAACATGGGTAGAAGTTGAAGAAAAAGATCCTCGCCCACCCTCAAACGTGAAGAGTGAGGGAAAATCATATGATTGTTTTAGCTCCATTTTTTTTTCAATGTACTCTTCTTTTTGTGTAGAGTATGATAAAAAATTTTCATAATTTTTGAAGTTCAAGAAAATTATTATATTTTTTAGATTACTGACAAACAAGTTTAAAAGCTCATTGTCTCACTTAAGAGCGTGAGAAGCTCTCCAAAATTTTGTGGGATGTTAGAATAACCAGAAATGAATAGATGGGTTCTAAACTTTAAATTTTTCAGAATAATTAGATATTTTTGTTATTTTTTTGGATATGTTTTCATGCTATTTAAAAATTCTAGAAATTCAGGACAAATCTAAAAACTTCAGTATATTATTTATTTGACATTCTGGGTTTTTTAATCTATATATTGTGAATTAAATGAAGCATTATGATTATTTCGGCATATTTGTTCATTTATTTGATATATTGTCATGCTATTTAAAATTTTCAAAAAATAAAGAAAATTCAAAAAAATCAATATTTTATTAATTTACCATTCTGAGTTTTTTAGCCTTTGGATTGTGAATTAAATGAAGCATGATAAATATATAAGCATGTTTACTCATTTATGTGATGCAATATTTAATATTTGTGAATGAAAATGCATGTATTATTGAATATTCGTGGTCTATACATGCACATTGTGCTGAAACATTTGAAAGTATTAGCTAGTTTGCATGCCCGAAGACACTGTAACGCCCCCAAAAACTATCCTGAAAGGCATTACCTTCTAAAATCATTCATACCATGAAAACAACTAATAAAATTTATAAATAACCAGGGGTCCTTAATTTAATAACATTCGGACAGAGTCTCCTTTGTTCAGGGAGCTCTACCCAAAACACAACTTGTGCAATTATACTACATTGACCGTATCGAGTTCATTTATCCATAAAATATTTATAACATTATCCAAAAGAATAAGCCCAAACTAGGGCTACTACATCAAAAGAATTACATTTAAACATAATAGCGGAATAAACAAAATACTAGACTTTACATGATTGTACATAATCATTCATAGTCTAACATAAAAATAAACGACATCTCTAGATGTCCCACTCAGGATCCAAGTACCCCTCTAATGAAGCTTCTCCATGGCCCGACTCGTTAGCACCGAGCTCTTCCTCTGGCCCATAATCTGTAAAATGTTTAACTGTAGGGGGTGAGTACGAAGCTCTGTAGAAAAATCCTCTCAAACTCGAACAAGGTTTAGAAAACAGATAAAAATCGGTCGGTCTCATTTCGTAAATAACATATATCAATTTTGAAGGAAAAACAGGACATTTTAAATAGATCCACAGTTTAAACCGTAACAATAACCACGTGAAAGGATAAAGTAAATTTCAGAACAATATACCATTTTTAAATTTAAGTCATTTAGGAATGGCGCCTTCCGATGCATTGTCTCATACCACTGCACTGGCAAGACGATCCAATCCATCATCCCATGTATTTTGGTTCATCCCTTACCATGTATGTTGATTACTTCTCACAAGCACTTTAGGAAAGGGCGTCTACCATCCCAATGGCAATGACGAGTCCCTTCCCAGGAAAAATATATCATCCTTTGTTTGAACTCTAATGAACGATAGTGGTCGTATTACTAGATGACAACTCACTATAAGTGCTAGGAAACCATCTCACCCCCTACTAGGATAGACTAACCTCTAACACTTTATAGCATCTCTCGATGGCAAGTCAAGTCCATCACAATCACCATACAAATGAGGAAACCAAAATATTCTCAATTCACCAACAATTTCAAATAAATACAAAATCCACAATTTCTCATTTTTACAAGCATATCTCAAAAATTTTCAAATTTATCATGTAACAATTTCAATAACCAATTAAGGAAAAATACAAGAGATCACAACAACATCATTTATTACTCAACACAAAGCACTAAAGTTTTAGAAATCAAGAACAAATGAATATTGAGAGAAAAATCCACCTCTCATGAGAACAAGGGTTTTTAAAATAAGAAATAGAGGTTTCATGGCAATCCAACCATAGCCTTGTTTTAAACATGACAATATTTGCAAGAATATCAAACATTAAAGATTTACTAACACATATCTAAGATTTAGAATCAAAAACATATCTATATCTATATATATATATATATATATATATATATATATATATATATAGCCCTAGTCTTAATGAACAAGAGTGAGAGAAACATTTACCTTGAATCAAAGTTTCAAGCCAAAAATTCAAGCTCGAGAGACCTTCTTTCTCTCTTTCCTCCTTTCCTCTATCTTCTCCTAGGGTGCTAAGAGGTTTGGGGTGAGAGTGGAATGAAAGAAATAGAAGCAAATGGACTGAAATCTGTGTTTTAAACACAGCAGTCTCGATGGTTACTGTTCATAGGCTGGAATTTGGTTTTTCTCTAAAATTACGATTTTACCACTAAAAATCTCCAATTTGATCCATACGACTACTCTAAGGTTTTTTGACGTTTTGGATTCATTTTTGATGTTATTTTAACTTAAAAATATTTATTTTTATAATTTATTTCAAAACTAAAATAAATTTACACTCAAAATATTAAAATTATTATTTTATTCCCCCTAGTATTTATTCTTACGATTTTAATATATATGCTTTATTCTTACATCATTACATATAAGAATCACTAAACAAGTACATTACTATATTAATATAAACATGTGGGGTTTACACCTTCAAAGTCTAAGAAGAAAGTACAACACTTTACTATCTAAGGAACACCACAGTACAAATTTTTGATCAACTTCGGAGAATAAATTGATTTGACTCAGATATTTCTAGTATGTGTGAACTATATGGTTGGAAATATATACGAGTTAGGGTTCTAACAAAAATAACGGTGCACAATTTGGACTTTCCAGCAAAGAGTTATGATCAAATTGGTGAAAGGTAATCTGTCAAACTGCTTGGTTCTTCTATACTTGTCTAACTCGAGTTTGGGTGTCTTTTGTCACAAATTCTATCTCATACCCATCTCCAATATAGATAGTATGGTTTGTATAAAGATTCATGTCTAGCATCATTCATTAACAAAAACTAAATTATCATCCGTCTTTTAGAATCATTTATAACAACATGATTTAGAACTAGTATATCCATCAACATTTTTCTTCAATTCCTCTAAGCTAGCTAATTGATGAGAATGCAAAATGTCATATTTTTTCTTTTTAATATTTAGCCTTTTATAATTATTTGGAGCCTAAATATACTTATTATTCTTATATTTTGATTTAGGATATAAATAGAGACGTTAAATGCAAAATGAAGTTAATTGGACGATTGTTGATAGTTTAGACATGTGGGGGTTTACAGACACTATGTAACATAAAAAAATCATCATCATAAATAAATTGAAATCAATTTAGGTTGTTTACCAAAAAGATTAAAATCAATTTGGCCCCTCTACTTATTTAAAAAAATTTCGAAAAGCTTACTATAAAAACAGTCATTTTTATAATCAAACATCAAAAGGTGAGTAATTGGTATACACCTATTTATTTTGTAGAAAAAACAGGGCACAAATTAATTAAAAGACTCACTCCTATTTTAATACAGAAGAAAAAAATAAATAAATAAAAACATAAATGAATGCAATACAAAGAAGTGGAAAGGAATCTAGCCCCACTCATTTGTCTAACTAGATTGTTGTAGGTGATCTATAATTTCAGCCTTTTGCATTGACTTTGGGTTGCAATTAGGCCTGATAATTCTAAACACGACTGGTGAAACCGACACGAATTTGACATGGATTTAGCGGTTTTGAGTGTAGTCTTAACAGATTCGGATAGTTAACGGGTTAACTTGGCAAACTTATGAAATAAATGAACTGGTTTCGTGTTTAACCCATAAATTCGTTTCAACCCATTTAACCCGTTAACAGTTGTACTATAATTTGTTTTTAAAATAGTTAGGTCTCTCAGCCTCTTCTTCATCTCACACCTCTTATATCTTAGACTCATTCAAATTTAGTAGTCATTTAATATTTATTTTTTGTCTTTATTTTTTTGCTCAGCCATGATTTATCATTATAGTAAATAGGTCAAACATGTGTAATGTATAGCAAGTTGATGATTTTTCGTGTGTACTCGAAATACTCTAAACTATTCTCTAATTTAGCGGGTGATACATGAGTTGTATCGGATAACCCGTCTAATAAATGATTCGTGTATGGGTGTGATAGTTGAACTCGTTTATATAAACAAATGAGATATGGATGAAAGATTTTTTGACACAAACCCGTTCCACCCAACACAAAATCGTTTCACTCGACACGATTGTCAGGCCTAATTGCAATCCCCTCCATTCTCTCCCAAATAAATACATAAGGTAATTTTGTTCCACAAGAAAAAAAGTTATATGATCAAAAAAAACCATTTTCAAAATTGAGACAAAGACAAAAAAATGCAATCCAATAATAAATAACAACATTACAAAACTAACAAAGAACTGTTTAATGATAACACAATTCAATTTAAAAAAAATAGTGGATGTATTTTCTAAAAAACTGACATTAGCTGCTTTCGAAAAGTGATTTTAACCCCTTATTTAACAATAATCATTCAGCAAATTGTTGAATTAAAAAAAATTGTCAATGTCTACCTGGAAATAGGGAACAAATTTCCATTTCCATATTTTTTTTCTTAAACCTCGACTTGGCGATGGACTTATTATTCTTACTTTTTGAATTTGTTTTATTTGAAACCTTTGTTATTTAGACCAAGTCAAAACAACCCAATCCCTTCCTTTGTTGTCGAAATCTTGACAAACTTTGAATTGTGCAAATATTTTGTAGAGTCCTTATCATCATGGCCACTTGAATTTGAAATGTAAGCTCAATTAGGCCAAAAAAAGAGAGCCTATGATCCTCTCCCACAAAAAAGCTAAAAATCTTGTTTTCTTTTGTTTCTCCACAAACTACCATTAACATGTTCCCTCATTGGTCAAAGTCCAAGAATTCCAACTGTGTTGGCCTTTGTTTTAGCGGATTATTTGGGGATTAATGGGAATTATGAAGAATAAAATCCCACCAAAAACTCTCTTCCCGAGAATCTCCCAAAAATATCAGCTCTCCTCTCACCAAATTCTACCTTTTTCAGCAGCATTTGCATGATTGAAGGAGATAAAATTATTGTTTGTGATATTCCAAATATGTTAAAATTGCTTATTGAAATTTCTAATTTGAAATATTTAGTTTAAAACAAAACAGTAATAGTTAAGAACGAAACAGTTACAGTAGTATGTACGAAATAGTTACAGATACGAACAAAATAGTAACACAATAAATCTGTGTTTAAACAACATAAAATTGACCCGTTTACAAAACATGAACTGTTATTGAAGTTTAGGTAAATTAAGGTTAGTGTTTGATAATATGTCCTTAAGACAGATTTTGCCCCCACAATTGGTGCTTATGGAATCAAAACGTCTACCTCCTAGGATAGAATGATTTCACGCAAATAAAAATAGCACTCCAATCTACTCAGCTTGCAAACTAGAAATTATGTTATGTACTCTCCAATAGATTGTCTTAATGCTGAAATGTAATGTACTAATATCTACCTTAACTCGGAAAATGATTGATCTAGAATGGTAATGAACCTGAGTTTATATAGACAAACTGGTGACTGTTCCGGACAGCCACCACACAAAAAGACACACATATAGCCAGAAGGCACCAATTGAATAACTGTTCACTCTTGAACAAATGCAACTAAAATTTAGAACTTGAGGGAACACTAACCTGAATTAGTGTGAATTTTAAATCCTACATGTACTGAAATTAAATTATGAATTAAGAAATTCACGCTCATTGTGTTAAACGAATTTTCTCCAAAAAGATGGGGTTTGGTCTAAACCACACCCACACCCACATCCACACTAGTACCCGAACCCGAGCCTGGCCCGGCCGAGTCAAGTCGTGGTCGTGGCAAGGCGAGGCGGGCGAGTGGCACACACATATGTGTGTGGTCTAACCAAAGGCATGTACGTGCTCGCTCTGCTCATAAAATTGTGGTATCCTTTGGGCTCAATCACATAGAGAAAAACTTGTCCTATATATGTTCATATAAAACTTCTTCATCAACCAATGCGAGATTGGTGTCAAATCCTATATTGCACAACTTCTATTTTCTCATTCCAAGAAGGTCACTTTGGAGCATATTTTCTCATTCATTTCTTACTTGATTTGAACAAGTAAATATACTACGTTATTCTCCACATGAAGTAGAATACAAACTCACGAAATTTTATTCAAAACAAAGAGCGGGTCTCACTTTAATTTAGGCTCAAAGTTGACCATAAATTAGATTTTAATTACTAAAATCTGTTTTAGTCTAACAATCTCCCACATCAATGGAAAATTGGCTATTAATATGAAAATGATAATATTGACACACTATAGAGAGTACATATTTGGAGAGATAGTGCATCGAGATAGATAGTTTTTGGCCTTGAACCTTCCCTAGTGAAAACCCATCAGGCTTACTGACTAATAGTGAACGTGATGTCTTGAACTATTCAGTTGTTTGATAAATCAAATCAAATTGACTTCACATAGTCTCTTTCCTAACACAATTGGTTCTCATGATTGTGTTAATTTAGGTCCTAAACAACTCTTGATTTTCATGAGTGCTTTAGAGAATTTAGCATTTGTAAATTCTCATAGAAGTGGCCCCTTCACACCCATATATGTTACTCTTATTAGGAATATCCTGCAATATCCACTTAGATTTTCAAGGCATAAAAGTCATTAAAAGTATAGCTTACCCTAATAAACTCTACAGTAGTTTATCATAAGAATAGGTAGGAGATATTATCTCCTTAGTACTTCTTTTGAATCACGTAGAATTCGGCTGTCCCTTTGAACCTAAATTTTGGGATCTCCAGTCAACTAGGTTGGGTTTCCATTAAGGTGACTCTTAAGTCATAAGCTTTAGTCTCATTCCCTTCAATGTGCAATTTACTTATTCTCTCGTCAAACCTTTAGTAATCAGATCTGCTAGATTTTTCTTTGATTTTATATAATCAATAAAAATAATTTTATTTGTGAGCAATTGTCTAACAGTATTATGTCCACAATGTATATGTCTAGACTTACCATTATACATGTCATTTTGTGCCCTACCAATTGCAAATTGGCTATCGCAATGTATACAAATTGTTAGCACAGGTTTAAGCCATATTGAAATATCCTCTAAAAATTGGCGAAGCCACTCAGCCACAATTTACTTGTTCTCTCTTCAAACTTTTGTAATCAGATCCGCTAGATTTTTCTTTGATTTTATATAATCAATAGAAATAATCTCATTTGAGAGCAACTATCTAACAGTATTATGTCCACGATGTATATGTCTAGACTTACCATTATACATGTCACTCGATGCTCTACCAATTGTAAATTGGCTATCACAATGTATACAAATTGCTACCACAGGTTCAAGCCATATTGAAACATCCTCTTAAAATTGACAAAGTCATTCAGCCTCTTCTCCTATTTTATCCAAAACAATAAATTTAGATTCCATCATGGATCTTACAATACACATTTTCCTAGGAATTTTCAAGATACAGTTGCACCACCAAGAGTAAAAACATAAATACTTGTGAATTTTATATCCTTCATATCAGATATCCAGTTAGCATCTGTAAAGCCCAGGTAAATTTGAAATTTTCACAAAAAAGGGGGCAAAATAGTAGTTTGTCGCTACGGTATGGATTAAAAACCTGAATTTTTCTAAATCTCGGATGATGAAACGAACCTCACCGTTGGATTCATCTCACGAAATCTAGCTACCCTGTCAAATTTCATCAAATTCTGAGTAGTCAAATTTTTTACGTTTTACGAGGCAGTCGAGTCTCAGATGACCCAAAAATAAAAATATTTTGAACTTAAAGTAGGACGAAATTTAATCATTTCAGAGTGAAAATGGACTCAAAAAAAAGAAGACGTGTGGCGCATTGTGGGCCAAGTATTTTGAGAGTATAAAAAAGGGAGAAATATCATATTTCTCCCCATTCTTCAGCCGATTTTAACGTGAGAGACGAAGAGAGGGAAAAAAGAGGGATCTCTCCACTTCTCTCTATGATCTACGGATCTTGGGTACTCGAATCCACTCGGACCAAGAAGGAAAGTTGTTCCTCGCATCAAGAGCTACGCCTATGTACCAAAAACAAAGGCTTTCATCGAATGTCGAAAAGACGAGATTTTGGGAAAGCTTGGGTTAGAGCTCGGGCTAAGTTCTTGTAGCTTCCCAACGTATTTTTACACTTCAAGAGGTAGGGTTTCCTCCTACTTAGGTTTATTTTCTAACCTAGGATGTTATATGTAATGGGTAAGTTGATAAAATTATATATCACTTACCAATTGTTGTGAAATTGATAGAAATGGGTATTATAAATGTTTTAATATTAATTCCTAGCTTGGAATTGATATGTGGAAGTTGTTAATGTAATTCCATAGAAATGTGATTTATGGGCATGTTATATGTTTACATTATTGCCTTGATGAGTTTAGTGTGTTAATTGCATGATTATGTAATAACATGCTTGAAAATTATGTTAATGAAATGGTAATTATATGCATGAGATATGAATTGCCATGGAATATGGATATATGTGGTTAAATTTACTCATATGGTATTCATTACATATGGGGCATGACATGAGTATAACAATGGTGCATTACATTGCATTTGCACGGAAGCATCACAACCATGGGCATGAGACATGGGTGTGGGTATGGGTGTGTGCATGGTTTAATCAAACACCATACTTGGTGGTTGATGGGTAGGCTGGGGAAAGTTGGATTGAAAATCTGACTGAGTCGCACGGTTGCATAAAAAACTTGTGTCAGGTATAGCAAGTAGAGCTAGACTCTCCCTCGGGTGTAAGACCCAACTACCTGATTCAGACACTCCCTTGAAGCAAAATTCTAGCAAAGTGTCTCGATGTGCGGAACCGACAGTGCGACTCCAAGAACTCCGCTACCCAACAAAGACACAAGGATTTTGTTTTATAAAATACCTGGTTTGTACACTCCCCTAAGGTGAAATTCTGAAAAAATGTACTTGCTTTATAAAATAGTCATTCGATATGTAACATCCAACAATGACTTGATTTTATAACCACATGACTTTATTTCAAAATGATCATTGGATGTAATTCATCAATGGCAAATTTTTCATAAATTGGCATTGCATTGTGTGGTGAAGGCTCGAGTTCAAGTGCATGAGTGAGTCTCATCTCATTTCATGGCATAACATGGTAGAATTTCAACATTGAATTGCATATTCTTGTTTGGAATGATTGTTTTTGTGTTAAATGTTATATGTGCACATTTCATACGCATCAAGGTTGGGGGAGTAGCCTCTGTAGAAAATACTCTACTAGGTGTGGCTCACCCTATATGGGAAAATATTTCAGGTGCGGGTTATACTCCGGTGGAAAGCCCTCGCACGGGACCTCAAGGATGAAGAAAGCCGGGATGTGGCTTTATTTTGAGTGTTTTATAAATTATTATGAAAATCTAGTTTGGCATATAAATTCACGTAAATTAACGTAATCGAAATTGTATGTACCTTGTGTAATATGAAAATCTTCATTACACATGTGTTGGATGGAAAGGGGATAGGTTGGAATGAGTTGGAAATGCAAAACAGGTAAAATAGGCACAAGTCGGCAAGGCATACCAGTAGGTCGTATCGATATGACGAGGTCCAGTGGGCAACTCATATTGGTAGGGCATACAAGTACATCTTCCAAAGCATACCAGTAGGGCGTACCGGTAGGACGAGGTCCAGTGGACAACTCATACTGGTAGGGCCTACTGGTACATCTTCCAAAAAATTGAAATTTTAAAACTGTTTTGTCATACTTTTGGACTATGGATTCTTTGGTCCCAAAGATATAAATGGATATTAAATGAGTTAAATTGTAGTATGTTGAACCTTGGTTGGGTCAAATGGTAAAATGTACACGGGTTACACGTGTGGGTGATGGTTCCAATTAAAGGGGATTCTATTGACATGATGTCGGATTGTGCGACAATCATGGGTACTTCTGCGGGTTAACGGGTGGTCAACGGTTGAAAAAGGACCCCCAATTTTAAGGGCGTCACAGCTTGGTATCATAGCATAGGTATGTAATTTACCTAGGGCTTGATGGACATAGGTCTAGATCATTACATTCATTGTGCACTACATGTTGTGTGCTTAAATTGCTATATACTATGTGATATGTGCTACATGTTATATGAAGTATATACACGATAAAATGTATATGGAAAATAGACACTAGGGTTAGAAAACATAACCTTGGGGATTGTAAAATAAAGGAACGGGATAGTTCAAGGTTAAATGTTTACTAGTGGGTGGCATAAGCTCTACTAGGGAGACAAGGAGATGAGTCTCAAGGTTTCAAATTTGGTCCCTACTTTGGGATACTAAATTGGTGCTCTATTAATGTCTAACATGTGTGTAAATTGCAAGTAAAGGAAGAGGACATCGAGGTGGTGAGCGGAACAATAACTAACCACCACCGACTTTTAACCAACAAGTCGTTATAAAGGCTATGGGTACAATGGCTACTAACCTAGCACAGGAAAACGCCAACATGAGCCAAGAAGATTAAGCCATCCAAAGGAGTTTAAGTTCCATGAGCCACCAACATTCATGGAAAAAGCAAAGGGCATCCAGCCCACAAGGATCACAAGGGTAGGGCCAAGGTTATCAAGGCTAAGCCCAAAGTCGTTTGTCCCAGGAGGGAAGAAATTCAAGGGGACGTTTTAAGAAGTCTAAAAACATGTTTCTATTGTCAACAACCGGGTCATGTGAGGAAGGATTGTCCCTTGAGGCAAAGCTCACAGAGTTCTGAGACGTCTCAATCCCAGTCGTCAGTGGGACTTACACAAGCACAAGTTGTTCCACCCTGCCCCATTAGGGACTAAGGAGATTTGCCCCAACTACAGGGTACTACACAAGCACCTAGTACTTCATGTACGAGTACTCCACAATCAGGCCAAATGAGCCAGGATGTAGGCCAAGGTCAATCCTCCCAAGGCAGGAGACACTTCAGGGCTTCCAGCCTGGCATGCCCACGACCATGTTTCTATTGCCACCAACCGGGTCACAGGAAGCAAGATTGCCCTCAGAGACAGGGATCTCAAAGTTACAGGATGTCTCAATCCCAGCCATCGGTGGGGCATACACAGACAAATTTTGTTCCTCACTACCCCATCATGGGCCAGGGAAGCTAGTATCAGTTTTAGGATGCTACACAGGCCCCTACTACTCCAAATGCAGGGATCCCGCAGTCAGGCTAGATGGGCCAAGACATGGGTCAAGGCAGAGGACAAGGCTTGCAAGCCAAGACTTCGGGGACTCAGGGGCGTGTCTGCACCATCACACCCCAAAATGAGCCGATGGATCAATCGGTAACCCACGATATATTTCATACTTCCCTGTTTATGAGCACATGTGTCATTTGATTCGGGCATGTTAAATACCATTATCTTCATGTTTTGTTAATGAAATAGATTTAGAAATCACAACCCTAAAGGAGTCCTTATAGGAAAAGTCAACCTTAGGAGCTAAGGTTTGCATTGATTAGATATGTCGGAGTTATGAGTTAGAGATCTTAGGTATTCTACTTACCGTGGACCTTGGAATGGATTGGTTGGTGGCACATTGGGTCGTCATTGATTGCGATCGGAAAAGAGTAACTGCCTACACATTGGATGGTGTTTGTTTCAAGTTTCAGGGGAAAAAGCACAATGTCTTGCCCCAAGCTATGGATAACTCTCGATGGCATGGGCAGTTGATGGGTTGGCTTGCAAGCCTTACCCTGGAGGACAAGGTGAGACGGGAGTTGGGTCTATTTTGGGTTGTTTGTGAGTATAAGGACGTCTTTTCGGATGAAGTACCGGGATTACCTCCCCTACAAGGATGTAGACTTCGGCATTGAGTTGCATCTGGGTACATCTCCTATTTCTATGACTCTGCATAGAATGGCACCAACTGAGTTGTAAGAACTCAAGATCCAATTGCAAGAATTATTGGACAAGGGTTTTATTAGACCGAGCACTTCACCGTAGGGTGCTCCGGTATTGTTTGCTAAGAAGAATGACAAGACCCTTTAGTTGTGTATAGATTATCGACAGTTGAACTGGGTCACCATCAAGAATAGGTACCCGTTGCTGAGGATTGACGATCTATTTGATTAGCTAAGGGGAGTGCGGGTCTACTCCAAGATAGATCTTCGCACTGGCTACCATCAGTTGAGAATCAGGGAAGTGGATATCCCTAAGACGGCGTTCAAGATGTAGTATGGGCATTTTGAGTTTGTGACGCCCTTAAAATTGGGATCCTTTGTCAACCGTTGACCATCCGTCAACCCGCGAAAATACCCATAATTGTCGCCCAATCTGACATCACGTCAAGAGAATCCCTTTAACCGAGATTGTTACCCACACGTATAACACATGCATATTTTGCCATTTGACCCAACCAGGTCCAACACATCACAATTTATCTTTATTTTATGTTCATTTATATCCTTGGGACCAAAGAACCCAAGGCCCAAAAGCATTGCAAAGCGTTATTAAATTTCAGATTTTTGGAAGGTTTACCAGTATGCCTTATCGATATGGGTTGCCCATTGGACCTCGCCATACCAGTACGCTTTATCGGTATCAATTGCCCACTGGACCTCGTAATACCGATACGCCCTACTGGTATGCTCTGCCAACTTTTGCCTATTTTGCCTGCATTTCATTTCCAACTCATTCCAATCTATATTACATCCATCCAACACATGTTGTAAACCCCCACATGTTTATAGTAATATTATAATAAATTGTGTAGAAATTTTAATATATGTAATGGCGTAGGAATGAATCATATGGTTTATAACCGTAGAAATAATGATATTATGGAAACCCGGATAAATATATGAAATCGTTTGTAATAGAAGTTGTACCAACCATGTTTGATGTACAAAGGTATGTTGTATAAGTTTGGGATGGCCTTGGAAGGATTAGAAATGGATTAGAAATGAAAAATAGAGGAAACAGGCAGATTCAGCAAAAGCGTACCGGTATGCCAAAGAACAGTAGCCAGACCATACCGGTACGGTGCAGTCCAGTAACCATACCGTACCAGTACGCGTACCGATAAGTCTGACAGATTTCATAAATTTTTAAGTCACGAACAATCGGCCCTCCTTCCACTATAAATACATAAAGATGTCCCATTTAGCCCCATTTCAACACCTCTAACCCTAGAAAACCTTAGAGAGGAAGAAAGAGAGGAAAAAACACAAGATCAAAGGGGTTTTGCACTTTGGATTGAATTAAAGCCCTAAATTTTTAAGAACATCAAGCTAGGGGTTTCTTCCATTCTTTGTGAGGCTGGTCTATATATGTGTTTTGCTTCTAAATCTTAGATATATGCTATGAAATACTTTTTTCTTGAAGTTCCTACAAGTATCACCATTTTTTGAAGGTATTTATGGTTTGATAGCCATAAAAACCCTAGTTTTTTGAGAAAAATAGATTTTTCTTCTTAATGTTCAATTGCTCTTGATTTCAAAACTCTAGTGCTTTGTATTAAACAACAAATGGTATTTGTGATGATATATTGCTTATTTTCTTAAATTGTGCTCTTTTAATGCAAGCTGTGAAATTTGAGAATTTTGGATTTACTTATGATTTGAGAAAACGATTGTTATTGCATCCCTTGTATGGTTGTTGTGATGGACTTGAATTACATTCGAGCACTGTCGTAGAGTGTTAGAGGTTAATCTATCTCAGTGGGGGTGAGATGGTTCCCTAACACTTATAGTGGATTGTTGTTTGAGAGAGCAACCACTATTATTCACGTAAGTTCGAGGTTGAGGGTTGGTATACCTTTCCTAGGAAGGATTCGTCAATGTCGTGAGAGACGGTATACGCCCTTCCTAAAATATTTGGGATTGTGTGACTGTGGTGGGTGAACAAGGTAAAATCGGGGTGTAGATTCATGGGAAGCAACCAACATACATGAGATTAGGAGATGATGCTATTGCATGATTAAATTGACTTCTTCACTTGTTTATTCCTTTCATTTAATGTATTGCTATTGTGTAAACATGAGATCGAATTGTCCCTGTATTCTCTCCAAAACTATGTCTATGATATTTGTAAAATAAGACCGACTATTTTGCATGTTTTCTAAACCTTATATGAGTTTGGGAGAATGTTGCTACAGATCTTAGTGCTCACCCCCTACAAACAATATATTTTTTAGATTATATGCTAGAGGTGGAGCTAGGAGTAGATGAAGAAGCACATTGGGAAGCTCCTATAGAGGGGAACGTGGATGCCGAGGTGGACGTCTAGAGTTATATTCTCTTTTGTTCTAGACTAGGAAATTTATTTTGAGACTATGTAAAGTCAATCCTTTTGTAATTCTGCTGCAAGTTAAATTTGATTCTTTTGGGATGCAATTGTCATAGCCTGGCATATTCTTTTGGATAGGATGGCCATGGTTGACCTATTCTTTTGGGATGATATTGTAAATGTTATATTTGATAAATGAATGTTCTTTAATGATAGATTTATTTAGTTGCTCTCATGCTGTGAATGGTTTAGATTGTGATGCCGTCCAATGTGATTTTGGGGGCATTACAAATTTTGGTATCAGAGCCTAGGCTTTAGGTCTTACATGGGAGCTGTAGGTTATGACTTACCACTAGAGAAGTAGGAATAGGTTGAATGAAATTCTTGATTTAAATTTATACAAGCCATATACCTTAGATTAAAAGTATAGTTAGGATGTCTTGTACATCAATGAAACTAAATTGTGCATTGATGTACATCATAGACGGAGGACATGGACGTGGGTGTGGGCGTGGGCGTGGAGGTCAAGCAAATCCACCACCACCACCACCTCCCGTTGCTATGAACGACATTTATCAATGCCTAAGGGAGCTAACCACTCTAGTACAACACCAGAATGGGAACAACAACCATAATGGTGGGGTTCATCCATTAGCTCAAGTCCCAGGCAACGGGAACAAAACTCTAGGGATGGTAGTTCTTCGAGAGTTCTTACGGCAACACCCGCCTACTTTTCAAGGGAGCTCTAACCTCTTGGATGTGGATAAATGGATCCACCGAATAAAGAAGATGTGTGAAGGTATGGGAGTTGTCAGGGATCTACAGGTCGGCTTGGCAACATATCTATTTAAGGGGGAGGCTGACCATTGGTGGGATTCAGTAAAGAGAATAAGGATCGCCGATGCGCTCACTTGGGAGGAGTTCGACCAAATCTTCTAAAACAAGTACTTTCATGAATCCTTCAGGGACAACATGAGTGCAGATTTCCTAGCTCTACGACAAGGAAGCATGACAGTGGCCAAGTATGAGAGGAGGTTTGACGAGCTATCCCGCTATGCCACAAAGTTCATATTGAGAGAGACCAGGAGGGCCAAACGCTTTGAGCAGGGCTTGAGGTCTGCCATCAGGGAGAAACTAGCGGCTGTCAAGATTCGGGACTATAGGGATCTAGTTGATAGAGCTGCATTGGTGGAGAGAGACACGGAGGACAACCAGTGACGACAGAACTATGCGATGAGAGGTTCGATCAAGATAGGTGCTAGCAATAGTGGAGGACAGAGAGCGGCACCTTAACGTTGCCCAAATCAGGCGGGTGGACAGAGACTTCAGATAGCCCGAGGAGCTGGAGGCGTACCAGAGAGGACAGGCATGGACCAACGTCAATGTTTCGCATGTGGAGGTGTCGGGCACTTCAGAAATAACTGCCCATCGCTCCCACCAAGGACTAATCAAGCAGCTGGGCAAGAAAATGCAAACCAGCCACCATTACAAAGGCCACTAAATCAGAGACTGTTAGGAGCTATAGCACCCGATGGTGCCAATCAAGGGATAGTGTTTGCTTTGACTCGACCGGAGGAAGATGCTTCCTATGCCGTGGTGGAAGGTATTGTGCTTCTTTACAATTCTTGGGCCCGAATTTTATTTGATCTCAGTGCTACTCATTCATTCATCTGCACTACATATGCTCTTAATTTAGGGTTGGACTTTGGAAAGCTAGAACATGCCTTGAGTATTGACATGCCTACAGGGAAACGGTTGGATACTAGAATGGTGTGTAGTGGTTGTGTGCTTCAAATTGGGGAACAAGAGTTAGTTATAGATTTTGTTACATTAGACATGAAGGGGTATGACATCATATTTGGAATGAACTTGTTGTCTACTTTCCATGCGGTAATGGATTATTTTTGTAAGTAGATTTCATTTCAATCACCGAAAGGGGTAGTTTTTCAGTTTCATGAATGATCGAAATTCTTCCCATCCATTTCCTACTACAGGTAGTAGATTCTTGAAAACTAAAGTGGGGAATTTGAGTTTCTTGGCCAACCTAATAGGTGACGATCATGATAAATTCCAATCCGACATGGTATTGATTGTGTCAGATTTTTTGGATTTCTTTCCAGATGAACTACCAGGGCTACCCCCATAGAGAGAGATTGAGTTTACAATCAATCTATATCCAAGAACCGAACCCATATCCATTGCTCCTTATCAGATGGCACCTTTGGAGTTAAAGGAGCTAAGGAAGAAGTTGGACCATCTCTTGACCATTGGGTTTATCCGCTTAAGCACTTCACCTTGGGGAGCCTAGGTCCTCTTTGTGAAGAAGTATGACGAAACACTTCGATTATACATGGATTATCGAAGGTTGAATCAAGTGACAGTAAAGAATAAATATCCATTGCCAAGGATTGATGATTTATTCGATCAGCTGAGGGGTTCCAAGTATTACTCCAAGATTGATCTTCGCATGGGGTACCATCAACTGTAGATCAAGGAGGAGGATATTCCTAAGACAGCTTTTCATACCCGATATGGTCATTTCGAATATATGGTGTTGCCATTCGGATTGACTAATGCTCTAGCAGCTTTTATGGACTTGAGACACAGGGTATTTCGACCGTATCTAGATCAATTTGTCATTGTGTTTATTGATGACATATTAATCTATTCATGGACACAAGAGGAACATGAACATCATCTCGCAGTAGTGCTTCAAACCTTGAGAGAGCATAAGTTATATACTAAGATGAGTAAATGCGAGTTCTGGATGAAAGAAGTGAAGTTCCTTGGCCATGTGATACCAGAATAGGGTGTAGCTATTGACCCCACCAAGATTAAAGCAGTGATGAAGTGGGAATCACCAAGGAATGTGATCGAAATACGTAGTTTTCTGGGATTAGCAGGCTACTACCGGAGATTTGTGGAAGGGTTCTCAAAGCTTGTAATGCCGATGACTCGCCTTACGAAGAAAGGAGAAAATTTGTGTGAACTCAAGTGTGTGAACTAGCCTTTCGCACCTTGAAGGAGAAGTTGAAAACAGCTCCTATCCTAATTATTCTGAAGAGTGTGGAAGGATACGATGTTTACACCTATGCTTCATTACGAGGCTTGGGATGTGTGCTAATGCAAGAAGGTAAGGTAGTTGTTCATGGCTCTAGACAACTCAAGATTCATGAGCAAAACTATCCCACTCACGACTTAGAGCTTGCCACTGTGGTTTTTGCTCTTAAGTTATGGAGGTGTTACCTTTATGGAGAAAGGTTCCAAGTGTTTTTAGATCATAAGAGCCTCAAGTATATCTTCACATAGAAAGACTTGAATCTTTGGCAAAGAAGATGGATTGAGTATCTAGAAGATTATGATTTCACACTCAACAACCATCCGGGGAAAGCTAATGTAGTCGCAGATGCATTTAGCAGAAAGTCTCAGGGAGAACTAAATTTTCTTGTTGTTCATTGGTGGAAGATGATTGATGCTTTGGAGGAATTTGATCTGTTAGTGGATAGACAGGGAGATCAACCATGCTTGTTTAATCTTGTAGCTCAACCAATCCCCTGACAAAAGATCGTGGAATTGCAACAAGTAGATACTGAGTTGGAAGCTTTTAGGGGTAGATTGGAGAGGAATGAGATTATGTAGAATTGGTTTATACATAATGAAGAGTTACAATTTCGTGGAAGACTATATGTACCAAACAATGAGCAAGTCAGGGAAGAAGTGTTGAGGGAGTGTCATCGTTCAAAATTTTTCATACATCCGGGTAGCACCAAGATGTATAGAGACATGAAGCGTCAATATTGGTGGAAAGGGATGGAACAAGATGTGGCCAAGTACGTTGCAAAGTGTGCGGTGTGTCAGCAGGTGAAGATTAAGCATCGAAAGCCTAGAGGATTACTACAGTCGTTGCCTATTCCAGAGTGGAAGTGGGATCACATCACCATGGACTTTGTGTCGGGTTTTCTACGGACTTCGCGAGGTCATAATGTCATATGGGTCATTGTAGATAGACTTACCAAGTCCACTCATTTCTTGAGTATGAAGACCACAAATACTTTGGAAACCTTGAGCAAGTTGTATATTCGTGAGATCGTTAGGCTACATGGAGTTCTGTTCTCTATCGAGTCGGATCGTGATTCTCAATTTGTGGCACAATTTTGGCAAAGTCTACAACGAGCTATGGGGACAGAGTTACAATTTAGCACCGCATTTCATCCCCAAATGGATGGCCAATCTGAGAGGGTGATACAGATTTTGGAAGACATGTTGCATGCTTGTGTGCTGGACTTCAAGGGAGGTTGGAGCGATCATTTGCCGTTGGTGGAGTTCGCGTAAAATAATAGTTTTCAGTCTAGTATTGGCATGGCACCTTATGAAGCATTGTATGGGAGACCATGTAGATCACCGACTTGTTGGCTAGAAGCTGGAGAGAGTAGTTTATTTGGGCCAGATATTGTTCGGGAGACTACGGAGAAAATTCAACTCATCCAGGAGAAACTACGCATGGCACAAAGTAGACAAAAAAGTTATGCGGATCGAAGACAAAGACTATTGGAATTCCAAGAGGGGGACAACGTATACCACAAGGTGTCACCCAAAAAGGGAGTGTTGAGATTTGGCAAGAAGGGAAAGTTAGCTCCAAGGTATATCGGACCATTCGATGTGATCAAAACGGTGGGCAAAGTGGCGTATCAACTATGGTTACTAGCTCAGCTGTCAGGAGTGCATGATGTGTTCCATGTTTCGATGTTAAGAAAGTGTCAATCGGATACCATGCATATCGTAGATTTGGAAGATATTGAAGTTCAAGATAGAGCAACATATGAAGAACAACCGTTGGAGATTCTTGATACCAAGGAGAAAGTGCTTCGCAATAAAGTCATCCAACTGGTGAAGGTCTTGTGGCAACATCATGGGGTGGAAGAAGCTACTTGGGAACTGGAGTTGGAGATGCGAGAGAAGTACCCCCTCATTTATTCACTACTTGAGGTAAATTTCGAGCATGAAACTTTCTTTAAGGGAGGTGGATTGTAAACCCCCACATGTTTATAGTAATATCATAATAAATTATGTAGAAATTTTAATATATGTAATGGCGTAGGAATGAATCATATGGGTTATAACCGTAGAAATAATGATATTGTGGAAACCCGGATAAATATATGAAATCGTTTGTAATAGAAGTTGTACCAACCATGTTTGATGTGCAAAGATATGTTGTATAAGTTTGGGATGGCCTTGGAAGGATTAGAAATGGATTAGAAATGAAAAATAGAGGAAACAGGCAGATTCAGCAAAAGCGTACCGTTACGCCAAAGACCAGTAGCCAGACCGTACCAGTACAGTGCAGTCCAGTAACCATACCATACCGGTACTCGTACCGGTAAGCCTGACAGATTCCATAAATTTTTAAGTCGCGAACAATGGGCTCTCCTTCCACTATAAATACATAAAGACGTCCCATTTAGCCCCATTTCAACACTTCTAACCCTAGAAAACCTTAGAGAGGAAGAAAGAGAGGAAAAAACACAAGATCAAAGGAGCTTTGCACTTTGGATTGAATTAAAGTCCTAGATTTCTTCAAGAACATCAAGGTAGGGGTTTCTTACAATCTTGTCCATTGAGGCTAGGGTCTATATATATATATATGTTTTGCTTCTAAATCTTAGATATATACTATGAAATACTTTTTTCTTAAAGTTCCTACAAGTATCACCATTTTTTGAAGGTATTTATGGTTTGATAGCCATGAAAACCCTAGTTTTTTGAGAAAAATAGATTTTTCTTCTTAATGTTCAGTTGCTCTTGATTTCAAAACTCTAGTGCTTTGTATTAAACAACAAATGATATTTGTGATGATATATTGCTTATTTTCTTAAATTGTGCTCTTTTAATGCAAGCTGTGAAATTTGAGAATTTTGGATTTACTTATGATTTGAGAAAACGATTGTTATTGCATCCCTTGTATGGTTGTTGTGATGGACTTGAATTACATTTGAGCACTGTCGTAGAGTGTTAGAGGTTACTCTATCCCAGTGGGGGTGAGATGGTTGCCTAACACTTGTAGTGGATTGTTGTTTGTGAGAACAACCACTATTGTTCACGTACGTTCGAGGCTGAGGGTTGGTATACCTATCCTGGGAAGGATTCGTCAATGTCGTGAGAGACGGTATACGCCCTTCCTAAAATGTTTGGGATTGTGTGACTGTGGTGGGTGAACAAGGTAGAATCGGGGTGTAGATTCATGAAAAGCAACCAACATACATGAGATTAGGAGATGATGCTATTGCATGATTAAATTGACTTCTTCACTTGTTTATTCCTTTCATTTAATGTATTGTTATTGTGTAAACATGAGATCAAATTGTCCCTGTATTCTCTCCAAAACTATGTCTATGATATTTGTAAAATAAGACCAACTATTTTGCATGTTTTCTAAACCTTGTATGAGTTTGGGAGAATGTTGCTACAGATCTTAGTGCTCACCTCCTACAAACAATATATTTTTCAGATTATATGTTAGAGGAGGAGCTAGGAGTAGATGAAGAAGCACATTGGGAAGCTCCTATAGAGGAGAATGTGGATCCCGAGCTGGACGTCTGAGTTATATTCTCTTTTGTTCTAGACTCGGGAATTTATTTTGAGACTATGTAAAGTCAATCCTTTTGTAATTCCACTACAAGTTAAATTTGATTTTTTTGGGATGCAATTGTCATAGCCTGGCATATTCTTTTGGATAGGATGGCAATAGTTGGCTTATTCTTTTGGGATGATATTGTAAATGTTATATTTGATGAGTGAAATGTTCTTTAATGATGGGTTTATTTAGTTGCTCTCATGCTATGAATGGTTTAGATTATGATGTCGTCCAAGGTGGTTTTGGGGGCGTTACACTTGTATAATGAAGATTTTAATCTAATACAAGGTCCATAGACATTCTATTACATTCATTTCCTTAAATTTACATATCAAAACTAAGCTTTCATAATACTTGTACAAAAACTCAAATAAAGCCACATTTCGGCTTTCTTCATACTTGAGGCCCCAAGTGTGTGCCTTCTGCCAACGTACCATTCCCACCTAAAATGTTTTTTCCTTAAAGGGTAAACCACGCTCAGTAGAGTA
The DNA here is from genome assembly GCA_963454935.2 of Ilex paraguariensis. Taxonomy (NCBI): domain Eukaryota; kingdom Viridiplantae; phylum Streptophyta; class Magnoliopsida; order Aquifoliales; family Aquifoliaceae; genus Ilex; species Ilex paraguariensis. The sequence goes on from CAUOFW020005391.1 coordinate 39,428, forward strand.
TTTTCTACAGAGGCTACTCCCCCAACCTAAGTGCACATGAATGTCCATGCAACATTTATCGAGCAACAATCCCCAACAAAAACATAATATTCAATATTGGAATTTTAACAATGTCATGTCATGAATGAGATGAGCCTCACTCTCGCCCTTTAACCCCGAGCCCTCTTCAGCTCCCACAACACAATGCTATTCCAATGTGAAATAAATCCGTCATTTATGTTACACATCAATGATAATTTTCTTTATGAAACGAAACCATGTGTCTTGTTGGGTAGCGGACTTTTGGTGTCTCACCGTCGACTCCACACACCGATACACTTTTTTGGACTTGCACCGTCGGAAATGTATAAAACCAGTAGTCGAGTCTTGCGCTTGAGGGAGATTCTAGCTCTTCTTGCTATACCCGATACAAGTTTATTTCATGCAATCGTGCGACTCAGTCAGATCTTCGATCCAACTTTCTTGAGCCCTCCCATCATCCACCTATGTGGTGTTTGATAAACCATGCACACAAACATCCACACTCATATTTAATGCTCACGAATGTAATGCCAACATCATGCTCCATATTCAACGAATGTCAATTAGCAATTTCCACTATTCTATTGCCAATTATATCAAAAAGCATATAATTTCACAATTCATCATAATTCTAACATATCATAACACATATATTAACATTATATCAATTTTCACATTTTTTAAGAAATTACTTTGAGTAAATTCTACATGCCCATTTGGATAGGATTTATTCTACCCCTTTCCAATACCCATTTCATTTAACACCTAGGTTGTAAAATAAACCAAAGTAGGAAGGAACCCTACTTCTTGAAGCGTAAAATGTCGTGAATAAACTCCAAGACCCAAAAACCGAGCTAGAATTCCTAGCTTCCAAAAATTCCGTTCCTTGATCTTCGATAAAATCCGCGCTTTTTGGTATAGTCGCGTAGCCCTCGACGAGAGGAACAACTTTTCCTCTTGGCTCTAGTTGATTTGAGCACCCAAGCTCCATAGATCGTAGAGAGAAGGCAGAGATCTTCCCTTTTTCCCTCTCTTCCTCTCTCATGTTAAACCGGCTGAAGAAAAATGGGGAGAATTCTAATATTTCTCCCCTTTTTATACTCCCAAGCACTTGCCCCACAACGCGCCACACTTCTTCTTTTTCCTGGGTCCATTTTCGTCCCGAAATAATTTAATTTCGTCCTGGTTCAAATTCAAAATATTTTAATTTTAATTTTCCCTAAATTAATTTTTAAATTTCAGAATTTTATTAAAAATTCCATTTCTGGGTCACCTGAGACTCGACCGCCTCATAAAATGCGAAAAATTCGACTATCTCGGAATTCGACGAAAATTGAAGGGATAACTAGATTTTGAGAGACAAATCCAACAGTGAGGTCCGTTTCGTCATCCGAGATCTAGAAAAATTCAGGTTTTTAACCCGTACCGTAGCAATAAATTACCGTTTTGTCCCCTTTTGTAAAAAGTTTAAATTTACCCGAGTTTTACATTCGTCTCCTCTGAAAAGAATTTTGACCCCAAAATTCACACACACATACACACTTAACCATATGCATATGAAACAATAATAATATACTTAAAATTACAGAAATGTACCTCCATCCTCAAACAGGAACAGATAATTGGTACGTATGGTGTCCTCACACTCTCATGTCACCTACTCCATGCCTCGGTTCTGCCACAACACCTTCATTAGTCTCACGGTCTTCCCCCCAAAATCTGCTCCTGGCTATCCATGATGCGCACCGGTCCCTCCTCAAAGGTCTCATCTGCATCAACAACCAACTCACCTCAATTCACTACATATGTCGAATCTAGAGTATATTTTCGAAGCATAGAGACATGAAACACCGCGTGAACACCCGATAGATTTGGCGATAATGTCAATCTATAAGCCACTGTACCCACCCTCTCGAGTACCTCGAAGGGCCCGATAAACCTCAGTAACAGCTTTCTCTATTTTTCAAATATGACCACTCCTCTCTTAGGCATCACCTTCAAGAAGACGTGATCTCCCACCTCAAACTCGAGAGGTCGCAACTGTCTGTCAGTGTAGCTCTTCTGCCGGCTCTGAGCCGTGAGAAGATGATTTCGTATCAAGTCCACCTTCTTCGAGGTGTCTCTGATCATATCTGTACCCATAGAGGGTCTCTCTTACCTCCGTCCAACAAACCGGAGAACGACAAGGCCTCCCATATAGTGTCTCATAAGGTGCCATCTGAATGCTCGCCTGATAGCTATTGTTGTAGGTGAACTCCACTAAGGGCAAATGCTTTTCCCAGCTACCCTGAGATCAAGGACAAATGCCCATAGCATGTCCTCTAATATCTGGATGGTCCTCTTTGACTGACCGTCCTTCTGGGGATGAAAAGTTGTGATCATCATCAACTGTGTCCCCATAGCCCATTGCAAACCCTCCCAAAAGTGTGTCGTAAACCTGGGATCCAAATCTGATACTATAGATACGAGCACCCCATGCAACTGGATAATCTCCCGTATGTATAATCTACAGAATTCTTTCAGTGTGAAGGTCATCTGCACGACCAAAAAGTGTGCCGACTTAGTAAGCCGATCCACTATCACTCATACTGCGTCATGTCCCCGCAATGTCCGTAGCAAGTGAATTACAAAATCCATCGTGATATGCTCCCACTTCCACTCAACTACCTCCAAGAGCTGGAGTAACCATATTGGTCTCTGGTGTTTAGCCTTCACTTGCTGACATGTGAGACATCGGCTAACAAAACTCCCAATGTGTCTCTTCATCCATCTCCAATAGTATTGACGACGAAGATCATGGTACATCTTTGTGCCACCTAGATGCATAGCAAATCGGGAGCAATGGAACTCCCTAAGGATCTCCTCTCTCAGATCCGCTAACTGGGGAACAACAACCCTTCCCCTATACCGAAGACTGCCATCTAAGTGAATGGCCTAGCCTTCGTCACTGGTACCAGCCTACATTCAGTCCCTGATGGATAATAACTCTGGGTCCTATCCTTAGGACTCGATCACCCTGTTCAGTAGGGAGGGCGTAGCCACCAAGCTCCCTAAAACACCCTGTGCCTGACTCTAATAATGCAATCCAAATTGTCCCACAGTTTCAAACATCCACCATTATCGGGAAAACACACTAGCCACAACTCCCCGTGACTTTCGACTGAGTGCATCAGCTAACACGTTTGCCTTTCCAGGATGGTAATGCAAGGTGAGGTCATAGTCCTCCATGTACTCCATCCACCTGCGTTGCCTCATGTTGAGGTCCCACTGTGTAAAAATGTACTTCAGACTTTTATGGTGTAAAAACACCTCGAACTTCTCACCATATAAATAGTGACGTCAAGCCTTCAAGGCAAATACCATGGCCACCAACTCCATGTCGTGCGTAGGATAATTCTGCTCGTGGTTCTTTAACTGTCGAGAATCATAAGCCACCACCCTCCCGGACTGCATCAAAACACAACCCAGTCCGTCTTTAGAGGCATCATAATACACTATATACATCCATCCCCTCTCCGGGACAATCAAAATAAGAGCTAAAGTAAGCCTCCTCTTTAACACTTAGAATGTTTTCTCACACGAATCATTCCATTCAAACTTGACCCCCTCTAGGTCAATTTCGTCACAGGTGTAGCTAGTCGGGAGAAGTCCTCGATCTTGTAATACCCTGTCAATCCCAAGAAACTGCATATCTCAAAGACTGACTTTGGCCTCTCCTAACCCATGACTACCTCAACCTTCTCCGGATCCACGGATACACCCGAAGCCGACACCACGCGTCCCAAAAACTTTACCTCCGTAAGCCAAAACTCACACTTGCTGAACTTGGCGTACAACTGGTGGTCCCTGAAGGTCTAGAAAACAATCCTCAAGTGACCCTCATGCTCATTTTCAGACTTAGAGTAGATTAGGATGTCATCAACAAACACCATGACGAACCGACCTAAATAGGGTTAGAACACCCTATGCATGAGATTCATGAATGCCGTCGGGGCATTCATCAATCCAAAAGGCATCACGATGAACTCGAGATGCCTGTACCGCATTCTAAACGTCGTCTTATGGTGAGAACCGGTGAGATGCCTGTACTCGAGATGCCTCCCTAATCCTCAACTGATGGTAACCGGTGTGAAGATCTATCTTGAAGTAAACCCACGCTCCCCTTAGCTGATCAAACAGGTCATCGATCCTTGGCAAAGGGTACCTATTCTTGATAGTGACCCAGTTCAACTGTCGATAATCTATACACAACCGAAGGGTCTTGTCCTTCTTCTTGACAAACAACACCAGAACGCCCCCAAAGTGAAGTGCTCAGTCTAATAAAACCCTTATCTAACAATTCTTGCAATTGGACCTTGAGTTCTTATAACACTGCTGGTACCATCGTATGTGGAGTCATAGAAATAGGTGATATACTAGGATACAACTCAATGCTAAAGTCTACATCCCTATGTAGAGGTAATCTGTAACGCCCCAAAAACCACCTTGAATGGCATTACAATTTAAAACCATTCATATCATGAGAGCAACTAATATGATCCATCAACAAATGAAATTTCATTCACCAAATGTAATATTTACAACATCATTCCCAAAAGAATATAACCACACATAGCTATCATATCCCAAAAGAATATGTTTGACTATGATAATTACATACCAAAAGAATAACATTTACACTTGCAGCAAAATAACAAAAGATTAGTCTTCACATAATCTAAAAAAAAAATTCCAAGTCTAGCACCTAGGAGAGTATAACCCTAGACATCCACCTCGGGATCCACCAGCCCGTCTAGTGGAGCTTCCCAATGTATCGGCTCCTTGACTCCGAGCTCCTCCTCTAGACCACAATCTAAAAAATATATAGTTATAGGGGGTGAGCACTAAGCTCCGTAACAACATTCTCCCAATTCTCGAATAAGGTTTAGAAAACATATAAACAGTTCGGTCTCACTTTTCAAAATAGCATATATAACTTGAAATAAAAACAGTGACAATTTATTTGATCTCAAGTATACGCAATCGCAATAATTTAAATGAACAATAAAATGAATTTCTCAACCATAAATCATTTTCCACAAGTTCTTGTAGAGTCTCATACCTCCACAAGCTCTTGTAGGAAACCAATTCCACACAATAACAATAATCATTCAATTGTGTCATCCTATATTCTCATGTATGTTGGTTGCTTCCCATGAATCTACACAACCACTCTACCTTGTTCACCCAATCATAACCACACAAACCGCTTAAGGAAGGGTGTATACTGTCTCCCATAGCATTAACAAATCCTTCCCAAGAAAGGTATACCATCCCTCAGCCTCAAACTTACGTGAACAATAGTGGTTTCTCTCACAAATAACAAGCCACTACAAGTGTTAGGAAACCATCTCACCCCTACTGGGATAGACTAACCTCTAACACTCTACGGCAGTGCTCGAATGTAACTCAATTCCATCACAACAACCATACAATAGATGCAATAACAAACATTTTCTCAATATCACAAGTAAGTCCAAAATCTCCAAATTTCACAATTTGTAATACAAGAAAATAATTTAAGAAAATAAACAAGAGATCATCACAACATCATTTTATTTCTCAACAAAAATCACTAGGTTTTCAAAATCAAGAACAAAGGAAGAATCAAGAAAAAAATCCATTTATCTTGAAAACTAGAGTTTTATGCCAAGAAAAGAAGTTTAATGGTTACCCAACCATTACATTGCTTAAAACATGGTGGTTTTTGCAAGGATACCAAGAAATAAAGATTTCATAGCATATATATAAGATTTAAAGTCAAAAGAATACATATAGATAAGCCCTAGCCTCAATGTAAGAGAGTAGGAAGAAACCCCTACCTTGGTGTTTTTGAAAAACTAGGATTTTGATCTTCTTGAAGTGGAAATCTCCTTTGATCTTGTGTTTTCTCTTCCTTTCTTCCTCTCTAAGGTTTTCTAGGGTTAGAGATGTTGAAATGGGGCTAAATGGGACGTCCTTAGGTATTTATAGTGAAAGGAAGGTCGGCTGTTCGCGACTTAAAAATTTAGATTTTTCATCGACCTTCCAGAAGGTTTGTCTATTAGACAAACCTTTTCATTAACCTTCTGGAAGGTTTCTCATCGACCTTCCGGGAGATTTGTCTATTAGACAAACCTTTTCATTAACCTTCCGGAAGGTTTCTCATCGACCTTCCGGAAGGTTTCTCTATTAGACAAACCTTTTCATTAACTTTTCGGAAGGTTTCTCATCGACCTTCAAGAAGGTTTGTCTATTAGACAAACCTTTTCATTAACCTTCCGAAAATTTTCTCATCTACCTTCCGAAAGGTTTGTCTATTGGACAAACATTTTCATTAACCTTTCGAAAGGTTTCTCATCGACCTTTCGGAAGGTTTTGCCTACTGGATAAGTTTTTCCATTATCCTTCCAAAAGAACATTACTTTAACCTTCCAGAAGGTTTTTTATCGACCTTCCGGAAAGTTTTGCCCACTGGATTAGCATTTACCTTAACCTTCTGAAAGGTTTTGCCTGTTTTTCTACAAATCCTTCCTTCTTCTTTTCCAATCTATTCCAAACCCTTCCAATTCCAACCCAAACTTTTACAACATACTTTTGTACATCAAACCTAGTTGGTACAACGATTTCATATATTTACAAGCTAAAACTAAGTTTTAACTACTATTTACTCAAATTTCTCCATATTAACATTTCAAAAGAAATCATTACTTGCTATAAACTTACATGCATATATCAAGATAAAAGTGTGGGGTTTACAATCCACCCCCTTAAAGAAAGTTTTGTCCTCGAAACTCACCTCAAGTAGCGAATAGATAAGGGAACTTCTCTTGAATCTCCAGCTCGGGTTCCCAAGTAGCTTCCTCCATTCTGTGATGTTTCCACAAGACCTTCACCAGTTGGATGACTTTGTTGCGTAGCACCTTCTCCTTGGTGTCGAGAATCTTCACCGATTGTTCTTCATATGTTGCTCCATCTTGAACTTCAATATCTTCCAAATCCACAACCTATGTTGTACCCGACTGACATTTCCTCAACATTGACACATGGAACACGTCATGTACCCCTGACAACTAAGCTGGCAACCGAAGTTGATACGCCACTTTTCCTACCACCTTGATCACTTCGAGGGGTCCGATGTATCTTGGTGCTAATTTTCCCTTCTTGCTGAATCTAAACACTCCTTTCATGGGTGACACCTTGAGAGACACATAGTCCCCCTCTTGGAATTACAAGGGTCTTCATCTTCTATTTGCATAGCTTTTCTGTCTACTTTGAGCCGTGCGTAGTTTTTCCCGGATAAGTTTGATTTTCTCCGTAGTCTCCCGAACAATCTTTGGCCCAAACAAGCTACTCTCACCAGCCTCCTACCAACAAGTTGGGGACCTACATGGTCTTCCAGACAATGTCTTGTACGGTGTCATGCCACTACTTACCTGATAGCTGTTGTTATACGCAAATTTCACCAACGGCAAATGATCACTCCAATTACCTTTGAAGTCTAACACGCAAGCTCGTAACATGTCCTCCAAAGTTTGTATCACCCTCTCAGATTGACCATCCATTTGGGGATGAAAAACTGTGCTGCAGTATAATTCTGTTCCCATCGCTCGTTGTAGACTTTTCCAAAATTGCGCCAAAAATCGAGAATCGCAATCTGAAACAATCAAGAGCAGAACTCCATGTAATTGCACAATCTCACGAATATAGAGCTTCCTCAAGGTTTCTAAAGTATCTGTGGTCTTCATTCCTACGAAATGAGCAGATTTGGTGAGTCTTTCCACAATGACCCATACTACATTATGCCCTCGTGACGTCCGTGGTAAACCCGACATGAAGTCCATGATGATGTGATCCCACTTCCACTCTGAAATATGTAAGGACTGAAGTAATCCTTCGGGCTTTTGATGTTCAATCTTCACTTGTTGGCACACCGCACACCGGGCTATGAACCTTGTCACATCCTTCTTCATTCCTTTCCACCAAAATTGACGCTTCATGTCCCTATACATTTTTGTGCCACTGAGGTGGATGGTAAACTTAGAGCGATGACACTCTCCTAGTGTCTCCTCCTTTAGGGAATAATCATCGAGGACGCAAAGCTTCTCCCTACATCTTAGTTCTCCATTTCTCAAAGACCAACCTTCCACTATTTCCCCATTTTCCAATTTAGTTCGAATTGACTCTAAGTCAGGATCCAATTATTCTAACTCCACAACCCTACGTTGGAGTGTAGGTTGGGCTCCAAGGTTAAATAGGCATGGACAATTCTCCTGCCTATCCACCCATAGATCAAAATCGTCCAAGGCCTCAATCATCTTCCACCTTTTAGCTGTAAGAATATTGATTTCACCTCGAGACTTTATGCTAAGTGCATTGGCAACCATATTAGCCTTCCTCGGATGGTAGTTAAGTGTGAAATCATAATCTTTTGGATACTCAACCCATCTTCTTTGTCGAAGATTCAAGTCTTTTTGTGTAAATACATACTTGAGTCTCTTATGATCAGAAAATACTTGAAACTTTTCCCCATATAAGTAACACCTCCACAACTTAAGAGCAAAAACCACAGTGGCAAGCTCCAAGTCGTGAGTGGGATAGTTCTGCTCATGAATCTTGAGTTGCCTCGACCCATAAGTAACTACCTTACCTCCTTGTATTAGCACACATCCCAAGCCTTGTAGCGAAGCATTGGTGTAAACATCGTATCCTTCCCCACTGTTCAAGATAATGAGGACAGGAGTTGTCGTCAATCTTTCCTTCAAGGTGTGAAAAGGTAGTTCACACGCTTGAGTCCACAAAAAATTTTCTCCCTTCTTCGTAAGGCGAGTCATCGGCATTGCAAGCTTTGAGAACCCTTCTACAAACCTCCGATAGTAGCCTGCTAAATCCAGGAAACTACGTACTTTGGTCACATTCTTCAGTGGTTCCCACTTCATCACTACTTCAATCTTGGCGGGGTCAACAGATACTCCTTGTTCAGACATAACATGACCAAGGAATTTCACTTCCTTCATCCAAAACTCGCATTTACTCTTCTTCGCATACAACTTATGCTCTCTTAGTGTTTGTAGCACAATCGAGAGATGGCATTCATATTCCCCTTTGGTCTGTGAATAAATCAATATGTCATCAATAAACACGATAACAAACTAATCTAAATACGGCCGGAATACCCTATGCATCAAATCCATGAAGGCTGTAGGAGCATTAGTCAATCTGAACAACTTCATCGTATATTCGAAATGACCATACTGGGTACGAAAAGCTATCTTAGAAATATCTTCCTTCCTAATCCATAGTTGATGGTACCCTGTACGAAGATCAATCTTGGAGTAATACTTAGAACACCTCAGCTGATCAAACAAATCATCAATTCGTGGCAATGGGTATTTATTCTTTACTGTAACCAAATTCAACCTTCGGTAGTCCGTGCATAACTGAAGTGTTTCATCATGTTTCTTCACAAAAAGGACCGGGGCTCCCCAAGGTGAAGTGCTTAAATAGATAAACCCAATAGCCACAAGTTAGTCCAATTGTTTCCTTAGATCCTTTAACTCCAAAGGTATCATCCGATATGGAGTAATGGATATGGGCTTGGTTTCTGGATATATATCAATTGTAAACTCAATCTCTCTATGTGGGGGTAACCCGGGTAGTTCATTTAGGAAGACATCCAAAATATCCGACACAATCAATACCACATCAGATTGGAATTTATCATGATCATCACCCATTAAGCTGGCCAAGAAACTCAAGTTGTTACCCGCCTTAGCTTTCAATAATCAACTGCCCGTAGTAGGAAATAGATGGGAAGAATTTTGATCATTCATGAAACTGAAAACTACACCTCCCGGTAATTGAAAGAAAATTCGTTTGTGAAAACAATTCATTACCGCACGGAAGGTAGACAACAAGTTCATCCCAAATGTTATGTTATACCCCTTTATGTCTAATGCAACCAAATCTACGATTAATTCTTGCTCCCCAATTCGAAGCACACACCCTTCTAGTATCCAACCGTTCTCCCCTGGGCATGTTAATACTCAGGGTATGTTCTAGTTTCTCGAATTCCAATCCCAAATTACAAGCATATGCAGTGCATATGAAGGAATATGTAGCACCGAGATCAAATAAGATCTGGGCCTAAGAATTATAAAGAAGAATGATACCTTCCACTACGGCATTGGAAGCATTTTCCTCTGGCTGACTCAAAGCGAACACCCTCCCTTGATTGGCGCCGCCTTGGGCCTAAGCTGCTAACGGTCTCTGTAGTAGTGGCTTCGGTGGTGGTGGCTTGTTTGCATTTACTTGTCCAGCTGCTTGATTGGTTCTTGGGGGAAGTAATGGGCAGTTATTTTTTAAGTGCTTGACACCTCCACATACGAAGCATTGACGTGGGTCAGTGTCTACTCTCTCCAGTACGCCTCCAACTCCTCCGGCTGTCTGAAGTCTCTGTCCGGCCACCTGGTCTGGGCGACGGTATGGTGTCGCCCTTTGCCCTCCACTATTGCTAGCACCGTTCTGTCGCCTCTGATTATCCTCTGTGTCTCTCTCCACCAGTGTCGTTCTATCTACAAGATCTCCATAATCCTGAATCTTGTGAGCCACAAACTTCTCCCGGATGGCAGGCCTCAAGCCCTACTCAAAGCGTTTGGCCCTCCTAGCCTTAGTGGATATGAACTCCGTGGCATAGCGGGATAACTCATCAAACTTCCTCTTACACTCGGATATCGTAATGCTACCCTATTGTAGAGCTAGAAAATCGGCACTCATCTTGTCTCGAACCAATTCAGAAAAGTACTTGTCTTGGAAGATTTGATCAAATTCCTCCCATGTAAGAGCATTTGTGTTCCTCCTTCTCTTCACTGAGTCCCACCAATGGTGTACCTCCCCCTCTAACAGATATGTTACCAAGACGACCCAAAAATTCTCAGTAACTCCCATGCCGCACATATCTTCTTTATACGAAGGATCCATTTATCCGCATCCAAGGGGTTAGAGCTCCCTTGGAAAGTAGGTGGGGTGTTGTCTCAGAAACTCTCGGAGAAAAATCATCTTTTGATTTTTATCCCCGTTGCCTAGTACTTGGGCTAGTGGATGAACCCCACCGTTGTGGTTGTTATTCTCATTTTGGTGTTGCACCAACATGGTAAGCTCTCTTAAACATTGGTATATGTCGTTCATGGCATCGGGAGGTGGTGGTGGTGGTGCGTTTGCTTGGCCACCACGACCTCGTCCACGTCCACGCCTACCGTCCATCCACCACATCAATTCACAATTTAGTTTCATTGATGTATAAGACATCCTAAATATCACTTTAGTCTAAAGCATAAGACGTGTGAATAAATTATATCAACAATTTCACTTAACCTAGTCCTAACCCTCTAGTGGTAATCCATAACCTACAGCTCTCATGTACGACCTAAAGCCTAAACTCTAATACTAAAATTTTATAACGCCCCAAAAACCACCTTTGGATGGCATTACAATTTAAAACCATTCATATTATGAGAGCAACTAAATGATCCTTCGACAAATGAAATTCCATTCACCAAATGTAATTTTTACAACATCATTCCCAAAAGAATATACCCACACATGGCTATCATATCCCAAAAGAATATGTTTGACTATAATAATTACATACCATATGAATCACATTTACACTTGCAGCGGAATAACAAAAGATTAGTCTTTACATAATCTCAAAAGAAATTTTCTAGTCTAGCACCTAGGAGAGTATAACCCTAGACATCCACTTAGGGATCCACAAGCCCGTTTGGTGGAGCTTCCCAATGTATCGGCTCCTCGACTCCGAGCTCCTCATCTAGACCACAATCTGAAAAACATATAGTTGTAGGGGGTGAGCACTAAGCTCCGTAACAGCATTCTCCCACTTCTCGAACAAGGTTTAGAAAACATATAAACAGTTCAGTCTCACTTGTCAAAATAGCATATATAACTTGAAATAAAAATAGTGACAATTTATTTGATCTCAAGTGTACGCAATCGCAATAATTTAAATGAACAGTAAAATGAATTTCCCAATCATAAACTATTTTCAACCATAAACCATTTCCCACAAGTTCTTGTAGAGTCTCATACCTCCACAAGCTCTTGTAGGAAACCAATTCCACACAATTACAATAATCATTCAATTGTGTCATCCTATATTCTCATGTATGTTGGTTGCTTCCCATGAATCTACACAACGACTCTACCTCATTCACCCAATCATAACCACACAAACCACTTTAGGAAGGGCGTAAACCGTCTCCCACGGCATTGACAAATCCTTCCCAGGAAAGGTATACCATCCCTCAGCCTCAAACTTACATGAACAATAGTGGTTGCTCTCACAAACAACAAGTTACTACAAATGTTAGGAAACCATCTCACCCCTACTGGGTTAGACTAACTTCTAACACTCTACAGTAGTGCTCAAATGTAATTTAAGTCCATCACAAAAACCATACAAGAGATGCAATAACAAACATTTTCTCAATATCACAAGTCCAAAATCCCCAAATTTCACAATTTGTAATTCAAGAGAACAATTTAAGAAAATAAACAAGAGATCATCACAACATCATTTTATTTCTCAACACAAAGCACTAGGTTTTCAAAATCAAGAACAAAGGAAGAATCAAGAGAAAATCCATTTATCTTGAAAATTAGGATTTTATGCCAAGAAACGAGATTTAATGGTTACCCAACCATTACTTTGCTTAAAACATGGTGGTCTTTGCAAGGATACCAAGAAATAAAGATTTCATAGCATATATATAAGCTTTAAAGTCAAAATAATACATATAGATAAGTCATAGCCTCAATGTAAGAGAGTAGGAAGAAACCCCTACCTTGGTGTTCTTGAAAAACTAGGATTTTAATCTTCTTGAAGTGGAAATCCCCTTTGATCTTGTGTTTTCTCTTCCTTTCTTGCTCTCTAAGGTTTTCTAGAGTTAGAGATGTTGAAATGGGGATAAATGGGACGTCCGTAGGTATTTATGGTGAAAAGAAGGCTGGCTATTCGAGACTTAAAAATTCAGATTTTTCGAAAACCTTCCGGAAAGTTTTTCATCGACCTTCCAGAAGGTTTGTCTAGACAAACCTTTTCATTAACCTTCCGAAAAGTTTCTCATCAACCTTCTGGAAGGTTTGTCTACTGGACAAATATTTTCATTAACCTTCCAAAAGGTTTGCCATCGACCTTCCGGAAGGTTTTGCCTACTAGATAAGCTTTTCCATTATCCTTCCGAAAGAACATTACTTTAACCTTCCGGAAGGTTTTTCATGTTTTTCTACAAATCCTTCCTTTTTCATTTCCAATCCATTCCAAACCCTTCTAATTTCAACCCAAACTTATACAACATACTTTTGTACATCAAACCTAGTTGGTACAATTCTATTACAATGATTTCATATATTTACAAACTAAAACTAAGTTTTAACTACTATTTACTTGAATTTCTCCATATTAAAATTTCAAAAGAAATCATTACTTGCTATATAAATCTACATACATATATCAAGATAAAAGTGTGGGGTTTACATTATCCCGATAGTTCGTCTAGAAAAATATCCTCATACTCACACACAACTCGAGGTAGACCTAACTCCTGCCTCACCTCGTCCTCCAAATTAAGGCTCGCAAGTCATTTCATCAATTGCTCATGCCATCGAGAGTCATACACGGCTTGGGGTAAGGCATCGTGCTTTTTCCCCTAAAATTTGAAACAAACACCGTCCAGTGTGTAGGTGTTTACCCTCTTTTGATCATAATCAATGACGACCTGATGTGCCGCAAACCAATCCATCCCAAGGATAACATCGAACTTCGACATGTCCATGACCCTAAGGTCTACGGGGAGTACAATTCCTGAGATCTCTAACTCACAATCCCAACATATCTGGTCAACACACACCCTAGCTCCTAGGGGTGAATTTACATATAACGGCTCTTCCAAGGTATCAACCTCTAAACTCAAATCTCTTACACATGATGCAGATTTGAATGAATGCGATGCAACAGAGTCAAATAACACCCTAGCCCATAAGAGAGAGAGTAGAAATATACCCTGGATGACTAACTGATCCACTAGCTCAGTCTGAGGTGTGGTGACGTAGACACGTCCCTGGGTCCCCGAAGTCCCAGCCTGGATACCCTGCCCTTGGCCTCGACCCATGCCCTGGCCCACTTAGCCTGATTGTGGAGTCCCTGCTCGTGAAGTGGTAGGGGTTTAAGTAGCACCCTAGAACTGGTACTGGCTTCCCTGGCCCATGGTAGGGTAGAGAGGAACAAAATGAGTCAGTGTGTGCCCCACTGATGACTAGGACTAGGATGTCCTGTAGTTCTAGGATCTCTGCCTCTGAGGACAATCCCGCTTCATGTGACTCGGCTGGTGCCAATAGAAACATGTTCGTTGACTTGCTTGGCTAGGAGTCCTGAAGTGTCTCCCGCCTTGGAAGGATTGACCTTGGCCTTGGCTTTGATAGCCACGGCCCTGTCCTTCCTGTCCCTGAGGAATAAAAGTCCTCTACCTTTTTCCTGAGCTAGAAGAAGAGGATTGACCCTCCTTCTACTTGTCCTTGACAGCTGAATCTCGGATGCTTCTTGTGTCATCGTACTTTCTCTCAATGACCATAGCTATCTCATCCATCAAGCCCAAGTCTTGTAGGAGGAGACCCACAATTTTCTCTTGGATAGATAATTTTAACCCATCCTCAAACCTCCTCACCTTGGCCAGATCGATGGCCACATAATCGTCAGCAAAATGGACTAATTCGGTGAATTTAGCCACAAACTCCATTATGGTCACTGTCCCTTGTTTCAAATCCAAGAACTCCTTGGCCTTCGCACGTTGAACAGCCGCTGGGAAATACTTGCCCATGAAAAGCTCCCCTAACTCTCCCCATGTCATTTCCTCCAAGTTCTTGGAGTTCTTTGCCCACTCCCACCAAAGTTGGGCTTCTCCCTCTAGCTGGAACGCAGCTAGCCTTACCTTCGTGGCATCAGAGGTGATCTCCATTGCCTCAAAAATCTGGTCCACTTGCCGGAACCAATGGTCAGCTTCTATCGGATCCGCCCCTCCCTTAACAATTAGAGGCTTGTGTGCCTTGAACCTCTAGAGGTTACTTGAGCCTCCTTGTCTGACACTTGCACTAGCCTGTGCAATCGTAGCAACAACAGTACCAATAGCCTCCATAAAGGCTTGTTGGTCAAAGGCCGGTGGTGATTGATTATTATTTCGCTCATTACCTCGACATCCTCTTCCTTTACTTGCCATCTACACACATGTCAGACAGCAATATAGCACCAATTTTGTATCCCAAAGTAGGGACTAACTTTGAAACTTGGAGATTCCTCTCCTTGTCTCCCTAGTGGAGCTTATGCCACCCACTAGTAAACATTTACACCTTAGACTATTCGTTCCCTTGTTTTTTGACCCCCAATATTATGTTTTCTAACCCTAGTATCTCTCTTCCATACACATTTTATCATGTATATCATTCACATAACATATAATACATAGCATGTATCATATTAAAGCACAAAGCATGAAATGCACAATGAATGCAATGGTCTAGATCCATGCCTCACCAAGCCCTAAATAAATCATATACCTAAGCTCTGATACCAAGCTATAACGCCCCTAAAACTGGGATCCTTTGTTAACCGTTGATCATCCGTCAACCCACAAAAATACCTATGATTGTTGCCCAATCTAACATCACGTCAAGAGAATCCCTTTAACCGGGATTGTTACCCACGCGTATAATACATGCATATTTTGCCATTTGACTCAACCAGGTCCAACATATCACAATTTATCTTTATTTTATGTCCATTTATATCTTTAGGACCAAAGAGCCCAAGGCCCAAAAGCATGGCAATTTGTTATTAAAATTTCAGATTTTTAGAAGGTGTACCGGTATGCCCTACCGTTATGAGTTGCACACTGGACCTCGCCATACTGGTATGCTCTACCAGTATGAATTGCCCACTAGACCTCGTCATACTGGTATGCCCTACCGGTATGCTCTGCCGACTTTTGCCTATTTTACCTGCTTTTCATTTTCAACTCATTTCAATCTATATTACATCCATCCAACATATGTATAATGAAGATTTTCATTTAATACAAGGTCCATACACATTTTATTACATTCATTTCCTTAAATTTACATATCAAAACTAAGTTTTCATAATACTTGTACAAAAACTCAAATAAAATCATATTCTGGCTTTCTTCATACTTGAGGCCCCGAGTGAGAGCCTTTTGCTAGCGTACCACTCGCACCTGAAATGTTTTTCCCTTAAAAGGTGAGTCACACTCAGTAGAGCATTTCCTACAGAGGCTACTCCCCCAAACTAAGTGCACATGAATGTCCATGCAACATTTATCAAGCAACAAATCCCAACAAAAACATAATATTCAATATTGAAATTTTAACAATGTCATGTCATTAATGAGATGAAACTCACTATTTCCCTTTAATCCCGAGCCCTCTCCGACTCCCACAACACAATGCTACACCAATGTGTAATAAATCCTTCATTGATATTACACATCAATGATGATTTTTTTTTATAAAACAAAATCATGTGTCTTGTTGGGTAGCGGACTTTTGGTGTCTCACCGCCGTCTTTGAACACCGATACACTTTTTTGGACTTGCACCGTCGGAAGTGTATAAAATCAGTAGCCGGGTCTTGCACCCGAGGGAGAATCTAGCCCTTCTTATTATAATCGACACAAGTTTTTTTCATGCAATCATGCGACTCGGTCGGATCTTTGATCCAACTTTCCCAAGCCCTCCCATCATCCACCTATATGGGGTTTGATAAACCAAACACACACACACCCACACTCATATCTAATGCCCATGAATGTGATGTCAACATCATGCCCCATATGTATTGAATGTCAATGAGCAATTTCCATCATTCTATTGTCAATTATATTAAAAAGCATATAATTTCACAATTCATCATAATGCTAACATGTCATAACACATATATTAACATTATATAAATTTTCACATTTTTCAATAAATTATTTTGAGTAAATTCTACATGCCCATTAGGATAGGATTTACTCTACCCCTTTCCAATACCCATTTCATTTAACACCTAGGTTGTAAAATAAATCAAAGTAGGAAGGAACCCTACCCTTTGAAACGTAAAATGCCAGGAAGAAACTCCAAGACCCCAAAAATGAGCTAGAATCCCTATCTTCCCAAAATTCTGTTTCTTGATCTTCGATAAAACCCACACTTTTTAGTATAGTCACGTAGCCCTCGACGAAAGGAACAACTTTTCATCTTGGCTCGAGTTGATTTGAGCACCCAAGCTCTGTAGATCGTAGAGAGAAAGCGGAGATATTCCCTTTTTTCCTCTTTTCCTCTCTTATGTTAAACTAGCTGAAGAAAAATGGGAAAAATCTGATATTTCTCCCCTTTTTATACTCCCAAACACTTGGCCTACAAAGCGCCACACGTCTTCTTTTTCCCAGGTTCGTTTTCATCCTGAAACGATTTAATTTTGTCTTGGTTAAAGTTCAAAATATTTTTATTTTAATTTACTTTAAATTAATTTTTGACTTTCAAAATTTTATTAAACATTCCATTTTTGGGTCACCCAAAACTCCACTGCCTTGTAAAATGTAAAAAATCTGACTATCTCAGAATTTGACGAAAATTGATAGGGTAGCTTGATTTTACGAGATGAACCCAATGATGAGGTCCATTTCGTCATCTGAGATCCAGAAAAATCCATATTTTTAACCTGTATCATAGCAATAAATTACTGTTTTTCCCTTTTGTAAAAAATTTAAATTTACCTAGATTTTACAGAGTTCACCGTGATACCCTTTGGATTGACGAATGCTCTAGCATCATTAATGGATCTCATGCATAGGGTGTTCCAATCCTATTTAGATCAGTTTATTGTGGTGTTTGTTAACGACATCCTGATCTACTCCAAGTCTGAGGAGGAGTATGAGGGGTCACTTGAAGGTTGTTCTCCAGACCTTGAGAGACCATCAGTTGTATGTCAAGTTCAGCAAGTGTTGTACATCCAGATGGCACAAAGATATACCATGATCTTCATCGCCAGTATTATTTGAGCAAAATAAAGAGACATGTTGGGGACTTTGTCAAATGATATCTCATGTGTCAGTAGATCAAGGTTGAGCACCAAAGACCAGCGAGGTTGCTCCAGCCCTTGGAGGTGACTGAATGGAAGTGGGAGCATGTCATGATAGATTTTATGACCCACTTGCCACGGACATTGTGGGGACATGACGTGGTGTGGGTGATAATGGACCTGCTTATGAATTCAGCACACTTTTTAGCTGTGCGGATGACCTTCACATTGGAGAAATTCTGCGGATTATATATACAGGAGATTATTCAGTTGCATGGGATACCCATATCTATAGTATCATATCAGGATCTCAGGTTTACGGCTCATTTTTGGGAGACTTTCTAACGGGCCATGGGGACACAGTTGATGATGAACACAACTTTTCATCCCCAGACGGACGGTCAGTCGGAGATGACCATTTAAATATTAGAGGACATGCTACGGGCATGCGTCCTAGATCTCAAGCGTAGCTGGGAAGAACATTTACCCTTAGTGGAGTTCGTCTATAATAATAGTTATCAGGCGAGTATACAGATGGCACCCTATGAGGCACTATATGGGAGGCCTTGTCGTTCTCTGGTGTACTAGACAGAAGTGGGAAAGAGACCCTCTACGAGTTTGAATTTGATCAGAGACACCTTGAAGAAGGTGGACTAGATACGAAAGCATCTTCTCACGGCTCAAAGCCGACAAAAGAGCTATCCCGACAGGCGGCGGTGACCTCTAAAATTTGAGGTGGGAGATCACGTCTTCTTGCAGGTGATGCCTAAGAAGGGAATGGTCAGATTCAAAAAATAAGGAAAGTTGACGCCAAAGTTTATCGAACTCTTTGAGATACTCGAGAGGGTGGGCACAGTAGCTTACAGATTGGCATTACCGCCAAATTTATCAGGTGTTCATGCGGTGTTCCATGTCTCTATGCTCTAAAAGTATACTCCAGATCTGACACATGTAGTAGATTAGGATGAGTTGATTGTTGATGCGGATGAAACCTTTGAGGAGGGACCGGTGCGTATCATGGATAGCCGGGAGTAGATTTTGTAAGGCAAGACCATGAGGCTAGTAAAGGTGTTGTGGTAGCACCAAGACATAGAGGACACGACATGGGAGCGTGAGGACACCATACGTGCCAATTATCCGTTTCAGTTCAAGGATGGAGGTACATTTCTATAACTTTAAGTATAGAATTAATGTTACATATGCATGTAATTAAATATGTATGTGTGTGTGAATTTCAGGGATGAATTTTAAGGGGGAAGAATGTAAAACACGGGTAAATTTGAATTTTAAGAAAATGGGGTAAAATAGTAATTTGTCGCTACGGTATGGGTTAAAAACCTAAATTTTTTTAGATCTTAGATGATGAAATAGACCTCACTGTTAGATTCATCTCACAAAATTTAGCTACCCTGTCAAATTTTATCAAATTCTGAAATAGTCGAATTTTTTACGTTTTACAAGGCAAGTCGAGTCTCGGGTGACCCAAAAACGGAATTTTTAATAAAATTTTAAAAGTTAAAAAATAAATTGAGGCAAGTTAAAATAAAAATATTTTGAACTTAAACTGAGACGAAATATAATCGTTTTGGGGCGAAAAGGGACCTGAAAAAAAAAAGGACATGTGGCGTGTTGTGGCCCAAGTGTTTTGAGGGTATAAAAAGGGGAGAAATATGAGATTTCTCCCCATTCTTCAGCCGGTTTTAACGTGAGAAAGAAAGAGAGGGAAAAAGAGGGAGCTCTCCACTTTTCTCTACGATCTATGGATCTTAGGTGCTCGAATCCACTCGGACCAAGAAGGAAAGTTGTTCCTCGCGTCGAGGGCTACGCCTACGTACCAAAAACAAAGTCTTTCACTGAAGGTCAAAAAGACAAGATTTTAGAGGACTTTAGATTAGAGCTCGGGCTAAGTTCTTGGAGCTTCCCAACGTGTTTTTACGCTTCAAGAGGTAGGGTTCCCTCCTACTTAGGTTTATTTTCTAACCTAGTATGTTATATGTAATGGGTAAGTTGATAGAATTATATATCACTTACCAATTGTTGTGAAATTGATAGAAATGGGTATTATAAATGTTTTAATATTAATTCCTAGCTTGGAATTGATATGTGGAAATTGCTTGTGTATTCCATAGAAATGTGATTTATGGGCATGTTATATATTTACATTATTGCCTTGATGAGTTTAGTGTGTTAATTGCATGATTATGTGATAACATGCTTGGAAATTGTATAAATGAAATGGTGATTATATGCATGAGATATGGATTGCCATAGAATATGGATATATGTGGTTAAATTTACTCATATGGTATTCATTACATATGGGGTATGACATGGGTATACAATGGTGCATTACATTGCATTTGCACGAAAGCATCACAACCATGGGCATGAGACATGGGTATGAATATGGGTGTGTGCATGGTTTAATCAAACACCATACTTGGTGGTTGATGAATAGGCTCAGAAAAGTTGGATTGAAAATCTGACTAAGTCGCACGGTTGCATGAAAAACTTGTGTCTGGTATAGCAAGTAGGGCTAGACTCTCCCTTGGGTGCAAGACTCGGCTACCTGGTTTAGACACTCCCCTGAGGTGAAATTCTGAAAAAGTGTCACGGTGTGTGGAACCGACGGTGCGACTCCGAGAACTCCTCTACCCAACAAAGACACAGGGATTTTTTTTTATAAAATACCTGGTTCGTACACATCCAACAATGACTTGGTTTTATAACCAGATGACGTTATTTCAAAATGATCAATTGATGTAATTCATCAATGGCGAATTTTTCATACATTGGCATTGCATTGTGTGGTGGGAGCCGGTGAAGGCTTGGGTTCAAGTGCATGAGTTAGTCTCATCTCATTTCATGGCATGACATAGTAGAATTCCAACATTGAATTGCATATTCTTGTTTGAAATGATTGTTTCCGTGTTGAATGTTATATGTGCTCATTTCATATGTATTTAGGTTGGGGGAGTAGCCTCTGTAGGAAATACTCTACTAAGCGTGGCTCACCCTATGCAGGAAAATATTTTAGGTGTGGGTTATACTCTAGTGGAAGGCCCTCACAGGGGACCTCAAGGATGGAAAAAGCTGAGATGTGGCTTTATTTTGAGTGTTTTGTAAATTATTATGAAAATCTAGTTTGGCATATAAATTCATGTAAATTAATGTAATCGAAATTGTATAGACCTTGTGTAATATGAAAATCTTCATTACACATGTGTTAGATGGAAGGTGGATAGATTGGAATGAGTTGAAAATGTAAAATAAGTGAAATAAGCAAAAGTCGGCAAGGCATACTAGTAGGGCATACCAGTATGACGAGGTACAATGGGAAACTCATACCGGTAGGGCATACTGGTATATCTTCCAAAGCATACCGGTACCGGTAGGACGAGGGCCAGTGGGCAACTCATATCGGTAGGGCCTACCGATACATCTTCCAAAAATCTAAAATTTTAAAACTATTTTGCCATGCTTTTAGACTATGGGTTATTTGGTCCCAAAGATATAAATGGATATTAAATGAGTTAAATTTTGGTATGTTGGACCTTGGTTGGGTCAAATGGTAAAATGTACACGGATTACACGTGTAGGTGATGATTCCGGTTAAAGGGGATGCTATTGACATGATGTCAGGTTGTGCGACAATCATGGGTACTTCCATGGGTTGACGAGTGGTCAACGGTTGAAAAAGGACCCCCGATTTTAGGGGTGTCACAACATCGTTATACCCTTCTAGTAAATTCATGGTATATCTTAAGTCTCTAAGAACTTTGATAATTGTCTTCCAATGGTCTACTCCCGGATTACTCATATATCTACTCAATTTACTAACTGAGCATGCTATATCTGGTCTAATGCAGTTCATAACATACATTAGACTATCAATAATACGAGAGTATTCCAATTGTGATATGTTTTGGCTAGTATTTTTAGACAAATGAAGATTTATATCAACTACTGTTCTAGCAAAACTGTTTTCATCTTTGTCGAACTTCTCAAGTATTTTCTCGATATGATGTGGTTGAGATAATATAAGTCCACTAGATATTCTAGAATTTTTAATTCCTAGTATAACATCTACAACACCTAAATCCTTCATATCAAATTCACTGGACAACATTTTGTTGGTAACTATAATAATATTATTATTGCTATCTAAAATAAGTATATCATCCACATATAGACAAATAATGACATATCCATTATTCGTCTTTGATAAACATTTATCACATTCATTAATTGTGAATTCATTTGACATTATTACTTTGTCAAATTTCTCATGCCATTGTTTTGGTGCTTGCTTTAAACCATAAAGTGATTTAACAAGCCTACACACCTTTTATTGTCCCGAAGAAATGAACCCTTTAGATTGATCCATATAAATTTTCTCAAAAGAAAAAAAATAAAAAAATAAAAATATATATATAAATTTTCTCATTTAAGTCACCATTTAGTAAAGTTATTTTCACATCCATTTGGTGTATCTCAAGATTATGCAATGCTACAATAGTTATGAGTATATGAATAGATGTTATTCTCGTGACAACAGAATACGTGTCAAAGTAATCAAGACCTTCTTTTTGCCTGCAACATTTAGCTACAAGTCTAGATTTATACTTATCAATTGATCCATCAATTTTCAAATTCCTTTTAAAATTCTATTTACACCCCAATGGTTTACTTCCCGTAGGAAGATCTACTAACTCTCAGGTGTGATTTTTCATGATGGATTTAATTTCACTGTCCACAACTTCTTTCCACATGGGTGCTTCAGGAGTGGACATCACTTCATTGAAGTTTTGAGACACATTTCTAACAAATATGTTAGAAAATCAGGACCATAGGACTTGAAAGTCCTTGTCCTCATACTGCGGCTAAGTGCCTCTTCACTTTCATCATCTATAGACCCATGGTCTATATTACTAGTCGCAGTTTCATAAGTTCTTTTAAGAGAACTTCCATCACATGCATTATTACAAATAAAGACATTTTCAAAGAATGATGCATTTCTAGATTTAATGATTGTATTAACATGTATATTAGAAATATTAGATTTATGCACAAGAAAACGATATGCACTACTATTTATTGCATAACCAATAAATATGTAATCAATAATCTTTGGTCCTACTTTGATCCTTTTGGGAATATAAACTATCACCTTAGTTAAATACTCCCACACTTTTAAATATTTGAAGGAAGGACTCTGACATTTCCATAATTCATAAAGGGTTTTGTCTAACTTCTTATGGGGTAATTTATTTAAAATATAGTTTGCTGAAAGCAAAGCTTCCTCCCACAAGTTCTGAGATAATCTCGAACTAATCAACCTAGCATTCATCATCTTTTTTAATGTTCTATTTTTACATTAAGCAATTCCATTTTGCTGAGGTGTATAAGGTGCAGAAGTTTGGTGAATGATACTATGTTCTTGATAGAACCTATCAAAAGGTGCGTCATATTCATTACCTCGATCACTTCGTATTGCCATAATATTTTGCTAAATTGATTTTCAACCTCATTCTTATAATGCATAAATTTTTCTAATGCTTCATCTTTTCTCCTTGGCAAATATACATAGCAATAACTTGTGCAATCATCAATAAAAGTAACAAAATACTTCTTTTTACCTCTAGTTTGAATATATTTTAAATCACATGTATCACTATGAATTAATTCTAGAGGTTTAGTACTTCTTTCAATATTATGAAATGATGCTCTTGTTAATTTTGATTCAACACATGTCTCAGATTTATGATTTGCATCAATATTAAATTTAGGCAACAATTTTAAATTCATTAATTTACGCAAACTATCAACAGTAACTTGTCCTAGTCTACCATGTCATACATTGGAAGACTCAAGCATATAAGCAGAAGATGTGTTCTTATTATTAAAATCAAATACAATTGTTATTACATTTATCTTAAAGAGCCCACCACTCATATATCTCTTGCCCATATAAATTCCACTCTTAGTGAGTATAAATTTTTCAGACTCAAAAATCAACCTAAAACCCTTCTTGCTCAACAATGATCTAGACACAAGATTCTTTCGAATTTCTGGAACATGTAACACATCATTGAGCGTAAGTTCTTTTTCAGAAGTCATCTTTAATATAACCTTTCATTTGCCTTCAACTATGGAAGTAGAGAAATTTTCCATGAATAGTTGTTCTCCATTATTAATTGATTCATATGAAGAGAGCATCTTCTTATCCGAGGATATGTAACTACTGGCCCCGATGTCCATCCACCATTCTTTGGTATTTCTCACCAAGTTCACTTTGGATACTACAGCAGAAAAACTCATGTTAGAAACATTTTTAGAAATAGTTTCTCCCTCGGTTATATTGGCTTGAGTAGCCCTCCTTTTGTGGTTCTCTCGTGCTTTACTACTTTAACAATCTTTTGCAAGATGTCCCGATTTGTTGCACACAAAACAGTTACCTTTGAACCTTTTGGAATCACCACCATTGGCCCCTTGTTGGCTAACATACTTCTTTTTCTTGTTGGTTTAATGTCCCTCTTTAATCACATGTGTCTTTGACTCCATGGAGTGATTACCAACTTTTTTTTAAGAGGCTCCATTGTCTTCCTCAATCGACAATCTCACGATCAAGTCTTCAAGTTTCATTTATTTGTGTTTGTACTTCAAATAATTTTCTGAATCCTTCTAATTTGGCAATAATTTCTCAATAATTGCAGTCACTTGGAAAAATTCACTAAGCACCATCCCTTCAGCATAAATCTCATGTAGGATCACTTGAAAATCTTGAACTTGACTTATGATAATCTTGGAATTCACCATTTTATAGCCAAGGAATCTGCCCACAACGAATTTCTTTATTCCAACATCCTCTGTCTTATACTTTTATCCAATGATTCCCACATCTCTCTAGCCATCTTGATTGGACTGTACACATTATATAATGTGTTATCCAACCCATTGATGATATAATTCAAAAAATAGAAAATTAGGGTGCTTCCATGCATCCACCGTAGCAATAATTTGGCAGTCAGTCTCATTCTCACTACAAACAAGAGCATTCTCACGAAAAAACTTTGTAAGATTTAACGTAGTTAGATAGAACAACATTTTTTGTTACCATCTCTTGAAATCGTTCCCATTAAACTTTTTGAGCTTCTCCTCATGAGACACATGAGTAAGTACAAAAATAGGCACAATAGGATTTATTGTAGCAAGAACATTATTATTATTTGTAGCTATTTCTGATAAATACAAATTACCAAATATTCAAAAATGGGAAAATAGTAACTTGCTTTGTTTCACTATTTTAACGTTACTATTCAGTGTTACTGTATGATGTAACTGTTTAAATTATATGCATAAACAGAGTTACTATTTGGTGTAACTGTTTAGTATAATCGTTTGAATTAAACACATAAACAGAACATACAACTTTTCACAAAATTTTTTAAGTCTCTCCAAAATACCACAGATTGTGAAAAACAAGTTTAACAATTTTTAATATTTTAGAATAGTTTAAAATACTAAAACATGTATCAGAAACACAACTAGTAATTATACAAATAGAAAATCTGTCTTAAGATTGTTGTTTGTGATATTCAAAATATGTAAAATCACTTATTGAAATTTCTAATTTAAAACAAAATAATAACAGTTAAAAATGAAATAGTTACAGTAGTATGTACGAAACAATAACAAAAACGAACAAAATAATAACACAATAAATATGTTTAAACAACATAAAAATTGACCCATTTGCAGAACAAGAACTGTTATTAAAATTTAGGTAGATCAAGGCTAGTATTTGACACTATATCATTAAGATAGATTTCACCCCCACACTTGATGATTATGGAAATCAAAGTGTCTTCCTCCTAGGATACAATGATTTTTCACGTGAATAGAAGTAGCACTTTAATCTACCTGCCCAGCGAACCAAAAATTATGTTGTGCACTCTACAAATGTAAATTGTCTTAATTCTAAAATTTAATGTACTAATGTCTGCCTTAACTCTAAAAATGATTGATCTAGAATGGTAATAAGTCTGGGTTTATATAGACAAATTGGTGATTATTTCGAACATCTACCATTCAAAAAAACACAACCTAGAAGACACATATGTAACCAAAAGACACCAATTTAATAACTATTCACACCAATTTAAACCACACTCACACCTACACCTACACGCACACCTGTACTCGAACCTAAGCCTGGCCCGATGGTTATGGAGGGGTGAGGAGGGTGGGCAGCGCTCACGCATGTGTGTGGTCTAATTGAGGGCATGTAGGCGTTCGTTCTGCTCATAAAAATATGGTACCCCTTGGGGACCAATCCCATAGAGAAAACTAGGCCTATATGCCCATGTACAACTTTTTTCTCAACCAATGTGGAATTGGTGTCAAATCCCACATTGCACAATCTCTATTTTCTCATTCCAAGAGAGTCACTTTAAAGTCTATTTTCTTATTCATTTCTTACTCGATTTGAGTAAGTGAATATGTTACGTTATTCTCCTCATGGAGTAAAACACAAACCCATGAAAGTTTACTCGAAAAAATGAATGAATACCACTTTAATTTAGGCTCAAAGTTGACTAAAAATCATATTTTAATTACTAAAATCTGCTTTATTCCAACAAAACTAAGTTGGTCTTTGGGTTCTAATTACAAGATAATAAAATTAAATTGCTTCGAAGATATATTCCTGTTATCTAGTAACAAGATCCAATCAAGGATCAAAATTGTTTCAATGTATTCTTTCGGTCACCTATAAAACATAAGTGTTTTGAGATGTTTCAACAACGTTTCAGAAACAAATGAAAAAGAATACAAATTTTTAGAGTTTATTTTCAAAACATTTCGAAACATTGGTTAAAATATATTTAAACCTCCTAAAATACCTCGAAATATACTGATATAATTGTGAAAACATGTCAAAACTTCTCAAAAAAATTCGAAACACTTTGAAACATATAAAAACATTGGAATTTTGATTCCACCTTATTTTATTTCAGTCCTCTTAAAAATGAAAACAATTCTGCCTTTTCAATTGTTACGAAAAGAAATTTTAATCCTTAGGTTCAATGGAACCATAGTATCCATTAGCATATCTTGTATATGAAAAAAAAAATTATTATTGAAAATAAATCAAACAAAAAAAAAACACCTTCTACATACGGGAAAAAAATGGGTCAAAGATCATATCTTTGTTTATCAGGAGCTTCACCTATGACACTCAGTGTCCAAAAAAAAAGGTTTTTTGAACACATCCCAAGACAAAATTAATAACAAGAAAAGTGGATCCATGGCAGAAAAAGGGAATATTCAAATCCTTGGTAACAATCAAAGACACTCGGCATTAGTATAAAGGCCAAAAAAAATTAAGAACCTAATGTAGACTCATCAATTCATTAACAAATCATTTTTTTCCTTCAAAATCTCCTCTCCAATTGTATTTCTCAATTGTTGAAATCCAATTCTCAAAACCCCTAATTATGACAAAGATGCACACAAAGGAAAATCATACACATGCAAACATAAAAATCTCAATTGCACATACGATATTCATAGATGCATAAAACAGACACAAAAATGTACATCGAAGAGTTAAAGAAATTAGATAGAAACTTTCCAATGAAGAGGAGAGAGAAAGATGAGTAATTTCATACTACACCATAAAGATACAAGTTAAAAATTTATCGCAAAAAGGCTTCTAGGCCACACTCTAATTCTATATGGGAACCTATTGGCCAAGACATTAACAAACTCAAACTTAACACATTGAACAAACATATCACACAACAATCCAAAAAAAAAAAAAAATACATAGCAAAGACTGCAAATTGCAAATTCTAGTGGTAGTGGGACGATGTCCCGGTGGTCGAAGGTTATGATAAGGTGGGTGGCATGGGCGGAGCCAACATATGCCCAGCCCACCCTCAAATTTTTTTTTTTAACATTAACTATATTTATTTTAAGTATTTCTTCAATATATTTAATTATGTTTACCCTATTTTTTTGACACATCAATTATTTTACACTTGTATCAAATGAATATGAATTTTTGACACATTTTTGACAGATTATGTACCTATCTAGATAAATTTTGAATATAATCTATACTTTATAACACTAAAAAAGACATGATATAAATTCACTTGTTTACTTGTGATTTTGACATTTATTTTTGCTAATTAAGGTGGCAGCCCCTTATCACTCACAGACTAGTGGACAGACTGAATTGGCTAATTAGGAGATTAAAATAATTTTGGAAAAAATGGTAAACCCAGATAGCAAAGATTAGTTATTATGACTAACTAATACACTTTGGGCATATCGCATTGCCTTTAAAATAATTTTGGTCACGTCTCCCTATTTGCTAGTTTATGGAAAGTCTTGTCACTTACCTATTGAATTGGAACACAGAGCTTATTAGGCAATTAAAACCCTAAACTTTGATTTGGACAAGGCAAGAATATCCAGAAAACTTCATATTAGTGAGTTGGAAGAATTAAGGAATGAGGCTTATGAGAATGCCAAAATTACAAAAGCAAGAAAGAAAATTTTTAATGACAAAAACTTAGTGTGAAAATCCTTATTCCCTTCCCAAAAAGTTCTCCAATACAATTCAAGGCTCCACTTATTTCCTGGTAAAGTTGAGGTCAAGGTGGACCGTGCCTTATATTGTGAGACAAGTGTTTGGACATGGAGCAGTGGAGATATAGAATCCTTTAGCGGTAATATTTTTACAATTAATGGAAAACGTCTAAAATCGTTTTATGAAAGGGATTATTGAGAATGTGGAATCCATTGGTCTAATGGATCCAAAATATCTTGAATGAATTTGTCAAATATTTTTCAAGGTTCAAACATAAAGTCGGTTCGAATTATGAGAATATCCATATCAAGACCCAACCCACCTAAACAATGTCTCTATAAAAGCATCAAAACCCTAAATTGTAAGACTTCAGCAAATGTAAAACCTAGGTAAATTTGAGCTTTTTACAAAAAGGGCAAAACAATAATTTGCCACTACGATAAAGATTAAAAATCTAAAATTTTCTAGATCTCGGATGACAAAATGGACCCCACCGTTGGATTCGTCTCGCGAAATCTAATTATCCTGACAAATTTTATCGAATTGTGAGATAGTCAAATTTTTTCGCGTTTTACAAGACGATCAATTCTCAGGTGACCCAAAAATAAAATTTTTAATAAAATTTTAAAAGTTGAAAAATAATTTAAGGCAATTAAAAAAATATATATTTTAAACTTGAATCGGGACGAAATTTAATCGTTTCGGGGCAAAAACAAACTCGAAAAAAGAGGGATGTGTGGCACAATAAGAACCAAGTATTTAAGGAGTATAAAAAGGGGAGAAATATCAGATTTCTGTCCATTTTGTTCAGCTGGTTCTAATGTGAGAAAGGAAGAGATGGAAAACTCTAGTTCTCTCCACCTTCTCTCTACGATCCACAGAGATTTGTTGCTCGAATCAACCCAAGCCAAGGACAAAAAATGTTCTACACATCGAGGGTTACGCGACCACACCAAAAACGATGGGTTTCACCGAAGATTTTAAGGACAGGATTTTGAGAAATCAAGAGTTTGGACTTGGGGGATATTATTGAAGGTTCTATCGTCGATTTTACGCTTCAAGAGGTAGGGTTCCCTCCTACTTAGGTTTATTTTATAATCTGGGGTATTTATATGAGATGGGTAGGTTGTTAGAGACTTAACACTTGCCTATTGTTGTGAAATTGATGAAATGAGAATGGAAATAAGTATAGAAATGATCTAAAATAAATTCTAGCTTGAATTGATATGTGGAAGTTACTTGTGTAATTTCATGAAATTTGGTATTATGTGGGGGCATTATATGGTGCCTTGTGAATTAAGTGTGTTATTGGCATGGATTATGTGCTTACTTGCTTTGGATTTGTTGTTGGGTATAATGTTGACATATGTCGAATGATATGTTAACATTATGATGAATTATGAAAATTATATGCTAGGGATATGACTTGCCATGAAATATGTAGATATGTGGTTAAATTATCCATGTGGCATTCATTGCATATTGAGCATGATCATGACATCACATTCATGGGCATTAAGCATAGGTGTGGGTGTGTGTGTGAATGGTTTGATCAAACACCATACTTGGTGGTTGATGGGTGGGCTCAGAAAAGTTGGATTGAAGATCCAACTGAGTCGAACGGTTGCATGGAAAATATGTGTCGGGTATAGCAAGAAAGGCTAGACTCTCCCTCGGGTGCAAGACCCTGCTTCTGGTTTATACACTTCCGACGGTGCAAGTCTAAAAAAGTGTAACGGTGTGCAAAATCGGCGGTGAGACTCCGAGAATTCACTATCCAACAAAGACACATGATTTTGGTTTTATAAAATACCTAGTTCGTACACTCTCTTGAGGTAAAATTTTGGAAAAGTGTACTTGTTTTACAAATATAAAAAAATGTCATTTGATGTGTAACATCAATGGCCGAATTTTCATACATGGGCATTGCATTGTGTGGTGGGAGCCGGTGAGGGCTCGAGTTCAAGTGCATGAGTGAGTCTCATCTCATTTTATGGCATGATATAGTAGAATTCCAACATTGAATTGCATATTCTTGATTGGAATGATTATTTTTGTGTTGAATGTTATATGTAAGCCTTTCATATGCACTTAGGTTGGGGAGTAGCTGCTTGATATTTCCGTTGTATTCCCTAATGTCCTAACATGAACCCTCAATGTGTATATGGCATATGTAAGTGGGTGAGTGTCACTCTCACTCGGGTTTGATGCAAAGAATGGGAAAACAGAATAATGGTGTGGAATGAAATGTACAAAATGCATGAAATGTGTGCGTGTGAACAAAAGTGCTCCCCAAGCGCAAGGATTCTTTTGTTTGTCGTGTTTTACTTGAAAAAGTATTTCAAGGTCATCTCCTCAAGGAAGGAAAGTTCAAGTGTGTGAAGGTGAATTTGTGAAAAGGAAAAGTGTAAAATCTTTTGTTTGTGTTTTGGTGATTGGAGTTTGTGAATGAAAATACAACAAAACAAGTGTTGGCTAATCCAAAGAGGTCATTTCAATGGGAATCCCAACTCAACTCGAAACCTTCCTCCAATGGTGCATAGATGAACGATTGATTCGTAGGAAGTTAGGGACGAGATGGTGAGGATCCAAGCATAAATCGTGACTAGGCCTACGGGATATCAAAGACTCATAACCTCATACACTCTCAACCCAGTCAAACCAAACCATTGTACACCGAAAGGAGGAAAGAAAATGAGTTGAAATAGAATACCCAAGAGGAGTTCTCCCTTGGATTAGCCAACTTTGAGCTCTAGCTATTCATGTTTAAAGTAATAGCATTTATAATGTAAAGAGATAGGTAAAGGAAATGGAAATGGAAATGAGATGAAAATGAAACTTAGAACTTGTATTAATGCTAGGAAATGGTAAACTACAAAGAGAAGTTCATTTAATACTAGAATGGAAAATTTGCAGAGAAGAGCATTGAAACCCAACTATAAATATTGAAGTGTAAGAACATGGAATTAAACTTGAAATAAAAAAGAGTACAATACAAGAAATAAAGATTACAAGAGAACTACAACTTACAACAATGAAATGGGTGAAGAAAATGCAAAGACATAAATTTCTCTATTACACTATTCATCATCTTCTTCCTTGGGACTTTCTAAGCTTAGGAAGCCACCCCTTTCAAAACTTGTGTAATGCTAAATATACGGTGATGGAGCTCTCCATTTTCGTCCATAGGGTGTCCGTTAGCTCTGTGTGCAGGCTTTTCATCCATAGGAGGTGAGTTTGATGGCTTGGACAAGCTAGGAGCAGTCTACCCAGTAACCATTATGGTTGCCCCCTTCTCTCCCATCCACATTAATGCCCAAGCCTTCAAAGTCTTCCACTAGGGTATAGGAGGCATGAAAATGTGTAAGGGAAGTCAGGGGCAAGGGGAGAATCAATGGTGGGACCCCCAAGCAAGTGAAGCATGAAAAATAGGCATTTGGGCTGCTTCAAGAGAGCGTACCGGTACTGCATACTGCTACCCCGAACACCAATGGTTGAATCGTACCAGTATGCAGTACCGGTACTGTCTGCTCCGGACCAATGTTTGTAGATTCATCATAACCTTTGATCTAACCATCCAATTGAGCTGAAATTTTGACACAATATAAAAGACATCCAGATCTACAACTTCCATATTTTTCACTTTTTCATATTCGAAGTGGATCATGGTCAAAAAGGAGGAACACCAAGGTACTACTATAAAAAGCTGTGGCTGCTAATTCCTATGTTACCAAACACCAATACCTCCTTGATTTCTTTCACTTTTAGGCCTCCATATCCTCATGTAATGGGTCCATATCTTCACCACTCCTCCACACTTAGTTGCAAGGTTCTAAAATCCATCATTTACACTATAATTACCTGCAATATCGAAAATTCAACATTATTCATAATTTCGGCTAACTCTAAGTACTTAGATGCAAAAGTTGAGTTAAAATGCATGTAATGAGACCGTTAAATATGAATATTTTGTGCTCATCAGTAGCCTCTGTAGTAGATACTCTACTGAGCGTGGCTCACCCTATATGAAAAAATATTTCAGGTGCGGGATATATGCCGGTGGACGACTCTCATTCAGGGTCTCGAGGATGAAAGAAAGCCGACTTGTAGCCTTTAATCCATGTTTTGTAAAATATTGTGAAACTCATATTTTGGACATGTAATCTTTTGAAAATGATTGTAAGAGAACTTGTTCTTAACTAGGTTGATATATAAATGTAGTGTTATATGAGTTGGGTGGGTTTTAGAAATGAATTGGAAATGCAAAACATGTGAAACAGGTAAATCTACGCAAAACCAACCAGTAGAAAGTTGTCCAGTGGACAAAACCTATCGGTAGGACATTAACCTACCGGCAGAACGTTGCACATAAATAACTTTGTCCAGCAACCAAAACCTACCGGTAGAACTTTTCTAGTGGACAAAATCTACTGGTAGGTCTTCCAAAAATTTGGTATTTTAAGAACGCTTTGCTAAGCCTTTGGGCTATGTGTTCTCTCAATTCAATGATATAAATGAAGTATAAATTGCGATATATTGGACCTGGTTGGGTCAAATGACAAAATATGCATGTGTTATATGCGTGGGTAACAATCCCGGTTAAAGGGATTCTATTGACATGATGTCAAATTGGGCGACAGTCATGGGTACTTCTACGAGTTGACAAGTGGTCAACGGTTAAAAAAGGACCCCTGATTTTAGGAGCGTCACAGCTTGGTATCAGATCTTAGGTATACGACTTGCCTAAGGCTTGATGGGCATGGGTCTAGACTATTGCATTCATTATGCATCTCATGTTATATGCTTTAATATGATATATGTTATGTGAATCATATACATGGCAAAATGTATATGGAAAAGAGTTACTAGAGTTAGAAAACATAACCTTGGGGGTCAAAAAATGAAAGAATAGGATAGTTCAGGGAGTAAATGGCTACTAGTGGGTGGCATAGGCTCTAATAGGGAGATAAGAAGATGAATCTTAAGATTTCAAATTTAGTCCCTACTTTGGAATACTAAATTAGTGCTCTATTACTATCTGACATGTGTGTAGATGGCAAGTAGAGGAAGAAGATGCCGAGGCGGTGGGTGGAACAACAACCAACCAACACCGACCTTTGACCAATAAGCCGTTATAGAGGCTATGGGTACGATGGCTGCTAACCTAGCACAGACAAGCGCCAAATATGAGTCAAGGGGCTCAAGCCATCCAAAGGAGTTTAAGTTCCATGGGCCACCAATGTTCATGAAAAAAATAGAGGACATCCAGCTCACAAGGATCACAAGGGCAGGGCCAAGACTATCAAGGCCAAGCCCAAAGTCGTTTGTCCTAAAGAGGAAAAAAATTCAAGGGGATGGTTCAAGGAGGTCAAAAAACATGTTTCTATTGTCGACAACCAGACTATGTGAGGAAGAATTGTCCCCTGAGGCAAAGCTCATAAAATTCTGAGACATCTCAATCCTAGTCGTCAGTGGGACTCACACAAGCACAAGTTGTTCCTCCCTGCCCTATTAGGGACCAAGGAGATTTGTCCCAACTATAGGGTGCTGCACAAGCATCTAGTACTTCACATGCGGTGACTTTACAATCAGGTCGGATGAGCCAGGAAATGGGCCATGTCAAGAAACAGTACCCTTAAGCGACAACATCGGGGACACAGGAAACGGTCTTTGACGTTGCACCATAGAGTAAGCTGATGGATCAGTTGACGACCCTCGATACATCACTTATTCCTTATTTATGGACACACGTGTTATTTGATTTGAATGTGTCACATACCGTCATTTTTACGTTCTTGTGCATGAGATAGATTTAGATGTTGCAACCCTAGAAGAGTCCTTATGGGTAAATTCAACTTTAGAAACTAGGCTGCGTGTTGATCAGATATGTCGGGGTATGAGTTAGAGATCTCGGGGATTCTACTCATCGTGGACCCTAAGGGTAATGGATATGTCAAAATTGGATATCATTCTTGGGATAGACTGGTTGCGATACACTGAGTCGTCATTGATTGTGATTAGAAGAAGGTCACGACCTACACACCGGATGGTGTTTATTTCTAGTTTCAAGGAGAAAAGCACAAAGCTTTGCCCCAAGCCGTGTATGACTCTCGATGGCATAGGTAGTTGATAGGTTGGCTTGCGAGCCTTACTCTGGAGGACGAGGTGAGACAGGAGTTGGGTTTATCTCGGGTTGCCTGTGAGTATGAGGATATTTTTTTGGACGAACTACTAGGATTACCTCCCTATAGGATGTAGGCTTTGGCATCGAGTTGCATTCTGGTACACCTCCTATTTCTATGACTCTCATAGAATGACACCGACAGAGTTGTAAGAACTCAAGGTCCAATTGCAAGAATTATTGGACAAGGGCTTTACTAGACCGAGTACTTCACCTTGGGGTGTTCCAGTGTTGTTTGTCAAGAAGTAGGACAAGACCCTTCATCTATGCATAGACTATCGACAGTTGAATAAGGTTACTATCAAGAATAGATATCCTTTGTCACGGATTGATGATTTGTTTGATCAACTGAGAGTGGCTCGGGTCTACTCCAAGATAGATCTTCGCATCGATTTATCATCAGTTGAGAAATAGGGATGAGGATATCCCTAAGATGACGTTTAGAATGCAGTACGGGCATTTCGAGTTCACTGTGATGTCATTTGGATTGAAGAATGCTGTAGCGGCATTAATGGATGTCATGCATAGGGTGTTCCAGCCCTACCTAGATCAATTCGCCGTGATTTTTGTTGACGACATCCTGATCTACTCCAAGTCTAAGGAGGAGCATGAGGATCACTTAATGGTTGCTCTCCAGACCTTGAGGGACCATCAGTTGTATGTCAAGTTCAACAAGTGTGAATTTTAGCTTACGAAGGTAAAGTTTTTGGGACACGTAGTGTTGGCTTCAGGTGTATCTATGGACCCAAAAAAGGTTGAGGCGGTTATGAATTGAGAGAGACCGAAATCAGTCTTCTAGATACGCAGTTTCTTGGGATTGGTAGGGTACTATCAGAGATTCATTAAGGACTTCTCCTGACTAGCCGCACCTATGACCAAGTTGATCCGAAAAGAGGTTAAGTTTAAGTAGAATAATTCGTGTGAGAAGGCATTCCAGGAGTTAAAGAGAAGACTTACTTTAGCTCCTATTTTGATAGTCCCAGAGAGAGGACCGATACACACAATGTACTATAATGCCTCCAGAGACAGACTTGTGTGTGTTTTGATGCAGTTCAGAAGGGTGGTGGCTTATAGTTCTCAACAATTAAAGGACCACGAGCATAACTACCCCACGCACCATATAGAGTTGGCAGTCATTGTCTTTGCTCTGAAGGCTTGGTGCCACTACTTGTATGGGGAGCAATTCGAGGTGTTTTCAGACCACAAATGTTTGAAGTACATCTTTACACAACGGGGCCTCAATATGAGACAACGCAAGTGGATGAAGTATTTGAAAGACTATGACTTCACTTTGCACTACCATCCTGGTAAGGCAAACGTGACGGATGATGCACTCAGTCAAAAGTCATGGGGAGTCTTGGCTAGTGTGGCTTCCCAAGAGTGACAGATGCTCGAGACTGTGGGACAGTTTGGGCTACACTACAGGGATCAGGCTCGGGGTATTTTAGGGAGCTTGGTGGCTATGCCTTCCCTACTGAGCTGGGTGATCGAGTCCCAAGGGCAGGACCTAGAGTTATCATCCATTAGGGGCTGAGTGTAGGTAGATACCGGTGACGAAGACTGGGCCATTCACTCTGATGACAGTCTTTGATATAGGGGAAGAGTTGTGATTCTCTAATAAACAGATCTAAGGGAGGAGATCCTTAGGGAGTTTTATTGCTCCCGATTTGTTGTGCATCCAGGTGGCACGAAGATGTACCATGATCTTCATCACTAGTATTATGGGAGCGAAATGAAGAGACATGTTAAGGACTTTGTCAAACAATGTATCATGTTTCAACAAGTCAAGGCTGAGCACCAGAGACCAGTGAGGTTGCTCTAACCTTTGGAGGTGCCTAAGTGAAAGTGGGAGCACATCACGATAGATTTTGTAACCTACTTGTCACGGACATCGCAGGGACATGATGTGCCTAAGTGAAATGTTTGTTATATAATGAGTCGGGTCACTTGAACGATTATTCTTCACACGAGGAGCTTCAAATGTCAATGTAACAGGTGTTTACTTTTGTATAGAGTGTGTACCTGTGAGACCCTATCATTCATCGCATTGCATTTAAATAATATTGCAGGTCAAAATATAAATTTGAAAGTTGTTAGAAGGGTGTTAAGTGGTAGGTTAAAGTATTAAAGTTTCGTTGGAAAAAAATAAATTAAGTGATATTGGGGTTAAATTGCAACTATTGAAACTATAATGAGTTAATTTAGTGTTGCAACAAAATTTTGGTCCTTGAATATGATATGTTTATGATGGATCAAAGGAGAGGTATGAAATATAAAAAATATATATTAAAATTTAATTTTCAAATTTTATGGTTTTTATGAAACTACAATTGCATGGCAGCCACCACCAAGCAGCTTGTTGTCTAGGTTAGGGCTTCTCTGCCTCTCCTTATCTGTTTAGAATGCTTGAGGAGGTGGTGAAGGCTTTAGCTGAGGCTCGGATACATTAGACTCGTCAAGAAGAGAGAGAAAGAGATTAGAGAAGTTAGAGAGAGAAAGTAAAAGTTTGGAGAATCAAACTTCAAGGGAGTGAAATTCAAGCATTAAGGGGTACTTTTCTAACCTAAATAGGGTGCTAGGAGTTCATTTATGATGATTAAAATGAGTTTTGATCACTGTTTGAGCATCAATTTTTATTTTCAAATTTTTTGATTTTAGTTGTTATAAAAAAAGGTTTGAGTTTTGGTTTGATTTTAGCTTGAATTGAGGTTTAGTAATGGTTTTTGGGTGTTTAATATGATGTTTGGTGGTGTTTAGAGTAGTTGTCGTAGTCAGTGGAGGTGGTTCGAAGAAGAGGAAGTTCATGGTGAGGGTTTGAGTTTCTTGAAAATTAAAGATTTGAATCTTGAGTTTTGAAAACATAAGGGGTATTGGGCTAGACTAAAACCAACCCTAGGAATCCATTGATAACCTCAGAAATTGATGTATAGTTCATTTGGTGGGTGAAAATGGTTGTTGCAGGTCTCACCCCGAGTTGGAAAACCTTATTTTTCCCCAACTTTGGTTTAAAATTTGGATAAGTTAGAGGTTAATTCGA
Organism: Ilex paraguariensis; assembly: GCA_963454935.2. Taxonomy (NCBI): domain Eukaryota; kingdom Viridiplantae; phylum Streptophyta; class Magnoliopsida; order Aquifoliales; family Aquifoliaceae; genus Ilex; species Ilex paraguariensis. The sequence goes on from CAUOFW020005391.1 coordinate 77,435, forward strand.
GATGTCTCACCTATAGGGTTTCTTAAAGGGTTATGAGGTGATTTAGTAGGCTTTGAAAATAGAGCAAAAGGTGTACTTTGGAGTGACAAATAGAGGTAAGAAGTAGGGTACTTGAAACAAAAAGTAGGGAACCTAGGATTTCTTGAGGAAGAAGATGAAGTGGACCAAGAGGAACAGTGGACACCCTGACGATGAGTGAAGGTGTGTCCAGTGTCTGATCAACCTTTGATTGGTGTGAAAAGTTCTGTAATGTCCATGCAGAGACCTCGGTAAAATTTCAAGTCAATCCAACGATCAGATCAAAATGAGGAGTAAAATGACTGTTTTAGCCTCCAGGCTCAATTTGACCCAGTTTTTGGATGATTTTGGAAAAATAAATTTTATATTCATTCTTAGGTAGGTTAATAAAGTATGGGTATAAAATTTCACTGAAAAATAACTTTGTTTTATTTTTGGCTATCTCGGATTAAAAAGCAACGCAGGGTAGGGTTTCTTAATACTAGATCAATCGAAGTTTTTCAAATTCATTTTGAAATCATGTATTGCATTATTTATGAATTTTTAGCAATTTTTAAACTTATGATTGAGTTTTTTAATTTGGGCTAGAAAATCACGAATCCAGATTGTGGTCTTAAGTGCGGTAATGCACAATGGTCCAAAACGATGGATTTGACAGTATAAAATGAGATATCAAGATCCTTTTAAACTAATTTTAGATGCACATAGGTTGAGTGAAAAAATGGTTTATGTTCTAGTTTAATGTTGTAGAGGGTACCCATTGAGATTGCAAACACTTGAGTGGCTAGTTAATCTCTAGACTTGGGTACTAAAGTTATGTTGTGGTGAATAAGAAATGTCATGAAGCATATTCATATGCATTTATTTTCGTAAATTAAGTTATTTTTGAGTCGATACTTATTTGTATTTGTGCATATGCAAATTTTTAGAGTCGAAGGCTACTACATCGGTTCCACCTAGGGATTGAGCATAAATCAGAGTTGTGTGTTGGTTGGCTATAACATGTGAAATGTATTGCTTCATAATAATTGGAAATAAAAGTATATGACTAATATGAGTTATTTCACTATGTGAAATGAAGTTTTGATGGCCTGATTTATGTTGAATTGAGCAAACAATGGATCAAATGTGTTTTGTTAAAAAGTTTGTGATTTATTGAAAAGCTTGTGATTTGTTGAAAAGCTTGTGATTTGCGTAGTATCCACTGTGTTAGAGTTGTTGATAGCTTGACTTGACTTACATATGGTTGATTTGGACACTGCGCAATTGTTGTGAGATAGTTCAACATTGCTTAAATATTGTCAATAGCTTGACATTGCTTAAATGTTGTTGATAGCCTAATATTGTTTAAATGTTGTTGTTGACTGATAATACATGTGGACTACTTATTATGTTGCCACATTGACAATGATTATGAGCTTTCAAAGTAAGTTGAAAACACTTTGATTTTATCGTTCTCCTCAGATTGTGAACATATTTTGGTGAAATTATATTTGATCCATATTTTTAATATTTCCATTTGTTATGATGTGCATTACACTCAAGAAAATATTTATTTTCAGCAAATTGAAGTTTAGAGTTGGGTCCACTACAGCACTAACAGAGTCGAGATGGAAAGTTAAAAAAACTAATTGTGTAAATTTTGTACAAAGATATTCATTTCCTAGTTTCCTAATGTTTGTTTTGATTAAACTTGAACAGTTGTACACTCTACCATAGAGTTATATAGTTTATCTCTTTCATGAGATTATTAGTTGGTATTATTGGTTTAAATGCATTCCTGAATTACAAGCACATATATTGCCACGTTTTCAAGTTACATTTTCATCTTTGGGATACCAAATATGTCTCTCAAGATGGGGCGTGACATTTTTTAGCATCAGAGCTAGTGTTTATAAATTATGTAGACATGTTGTGGTCTAGTGTCTATAATGAATAGTAAGAAGTATGTTGTCAAGTTTGTGGGAGTAGTGTATTAGCCGTTAGTCATGTTTCAAAATGTCTAGTGATTGTAAGGTGTGTTCATGCATCATTATATTATTTTATATATTGACACATTCTTACTGATATAGTATAATAAAAACTACCCTATGTTGTCAAAGGGATATAACTTGATCCATCTAGTTTTGCTGTGACATAGGGTCAAGTAGACAATAGAATATATATAGTGGATTTTATTTGCACATGAGCAGTTAAAGGTGATGAAAAAGAATAATTGAAAGTACCACTAGACTGATTGAACAAGATATTTTGAGTGGCACATAATAGTGAAAATTTTTAGTCTTGATAGTAGATGATTTGAAGTAGAACGAAGTTTGACATCGTGCAAGTAATTGGTATAGGGGCAATGTATCATTTAATACATAATTTTCCTCAGTCAGATTAAGGTTTTGCGTGTTTGAAATATTATAACATAAGAATATAGCTCCTTTGTGTTGATATATATCTTAATTTATTTACATGTTTAGTGGATACTGCAAAGACTGATGTTGGTATTTTTTTCGATAACCTTAATTTTGGTACTATTAGATGCAGTGTATTTGCTATGACTTGATAAGATACTCAAGCTACTGTTGAAGTTGTCATGAGTACACTCTCCAATTCTAGACGAGAATGCATGGGTTTTGATATATCCAAAATTCACATAGTCGTTGTATAGCATACATTTGGACTGATCGTTGACATTGTTGTATACTAATTTATTTGTTGCTACTCTAGTAGGAGAGATATTTCTAGCAAAGACTATTTATAGAGGTTGTGTATTGAATGTGGGAATTGGAGATTTATATGTTGATTTTATATCTCTGGATATTTTAGACGTTGATATGATTCTGGAGATGAACAGATTGTTGAAACATCATGCTATTATAGATTGTTTAGAAATGAGATGATATTTCAGCTACCAAATGAAAGAGTATACAAATTTTTGGTGATCGAAAATGGAATTTCAAATGCTTAGTGTACTCTGGCAAAAGTAAGCTAGGGTACCTAGCTTTTGTAATGGACAATAAAGAAGAAAAGATACAACTGTAATATATTTCTATAGTTTTGGTATTTTTAGATGTATTCCAATAAGAGTTACCTAAACTACCATCAAAGAGAGGTAGATTTTATGTTTTAGTAGTTCTGGAGTACTTCACCTACATGTATTATTCTGTATCGTGTAGTTTTTGCTGAAATAGGGGAATTTAGAATTTAATTGAAAATATGAGACCGATGGTTTGTTCAATGTAGTAAATTGTCATGGGGTGCTCTTGTTGTGTTCGTAAAGAAAATGATGAGATTGAGAAATGGTACATTAGTTACTGACAGTTGAATAAGGTAGCAACAAGCAGTAAATATATTTTACGTTGTATTAATGATTTATTTGATCAATTGTGAGGACTCAAAGTATGTAGTAGTGTTGGTCAATCCTTAGTTAAAACAAAGAAGTGATGATGTTCTAAAAATAATTTGTCAAACTGGGATGGTCACTTAGTATTTTTGGTGATGTTGTTGAGGGTGAAAAATGTTATAGTTATTTTTATGTATTGACTAAATCACGTATTTTAACCTTATCAAGATTTATTTGTTACTATATTCATTGATTTTATTCTTGTGTATTCTCGTAGTATGGAAGATTTTAAAAATCATTTGAGGATTGTGCAATAGACTCTATGAGAAAAAGAAATTTACCTGCTAAGGTGAGTAGATGTGAATATTGACTAGATCAAGTTATATTGTTGGGACATATAGTTTCTGGTGATGATATTTTTTTTAGTCATAAGAAAGTTGAGACAATTGTATAATGGGAAAGACCAAATACAGTGATAGAGATTTATAGATTTATTGGAATTAGTTGACTACTATTGTAGGTTTGTATAAGAATTTTTAGTATTAATAGTACCTTTGACATATTTGACACAAGAAATTTACAAAGTTTGAATGGGATGATGTTTCTAAAAATAGTTTTCAAATGTGAAAGAAATAATTAAATTTTAGCCCCAGTGTTGACTATACACTTGAGTAATGGTGAATATGTGTTATACAATGATGTTTCTCATTAGATGTTGGGCTACATAGTAGGATGATTGTTAATTCCTTCAACTATTAAAAATCTCTAAAACGAATTATATTACTCATGATTTTAAGTTAGCTAATGTTGTGTTTGTTTTAAAGTAATAAAAACATTATTTAGACGATGAGACATATGGGATTTTTACTAATTATCAAAAATTTAAATATTTATTTACTCAAAAGGAATTCATTTTGATGCAAAGGAGATGGATGGAAATAATTAAGGACCATGATTTCTCTATCATTATCATGCTAATAGTTGCAATGGAAAAAATCTCTCCATTTGGAACCTTCCCAACTAAGCCATATTCATCAAGTTGATTCATGGATACACAAATGATTATAACGAGAAACCAAGAACCAATAATGCATCATCAAAGCATCTTCGCCCTTACTCTAGATTGCTTCAACTGTTTTTCTACATGGGTAACACGATGCAACAAATCCAATATTATTTGGTGTGATCGGCTACACATTGGGGGGTCGATCCATAAAAAGTAACCACACTTAGTTGTAACTTTAAGAAAAAATTTACAAAACCAATTAAAACAAAATTTTCAACCCACTAAAAATGGCAAAATAACCAGTTCAATGTCTAGAAAACATAATTTTCAAAAAATAAAAAAACCCTAATTGTAAAAAAACTCGTTAATTTATCAAATACAAGTTATAATAATCAATTGCTTGAAAACCAATATCTTACTAAACAATATGGGTACAAATGAGCTAAAGAAGAAGAATGGAACAACTTAATTCGTTATTTGCACATGTGATAAATCTCCTTCCAGGGTTCAAATCTATCCCGGATGTCTTCGTTTTGGGCCTTCTACCATAGTTCTGCATGGATTGCATTTCTCTCACTCCTCCTAGATTTTGGATCACTTCTTCTTGCCCAAATCATATTCAAACTAGGGTTTTTATGCACAAAACATGGGAGACAAAGACATGTGTTTTACAATAAAGCCCTTGGTCTTATCACGTGTTTCACATGTGATCACAAAACCAAACAGACGAACAAGGCAGTAGATCACATTATAATATTTTTATTTCTTAGGGGCAATGTGAGAAATTTAATCATTCAGAAGGCAAATTGAGAATTTTTTTATCTTTTAGGACAAATTACCCTTCGCATCTTTACAACATCGGGCTAATCATAACTTGTACACCGAAAGATTACTCGATTCTTAATTTACTCTCAAAGTTTAAAAATATAAACTTATACTCTCCAAAATATGAATTCGTATCAATGTACACCTAGGTTAATTGTTGTCCATTTTGCCATAAAATTTGGGCTAATTATAAATTGCACCCCTCAAAATTTAAATATTTCATATTTATGATCCAAAAAAAATTTCATCTATTTATGTTCGTTAAATAGATATCAATTGCATCGTGTCATAATATTTACGACAATTCATATAATACTATTTAATATTTTTAAAAAAATTATAAAATTCCTATTTTTTGTCTACAATACTTATTAAATAACTATTTTCTGTCTATAGTTATTCATATCTAACTTTAATTTGATCAGACAATTAAAAGATTTATATCTAACTATACACATAAAATAACTATTTTAACAAGTATTATAGGTAAAAAATAGGTATTTTATAATTTTTTTAAATTTTAAAAATATTTTTTTATTGACTCGAACATGATATGAATATGTTATGATACGAACATTAATAGATGAAATTCTTTTTGGATTATAAATGTGAAATATTTAAACTTTGAGGGTATAATTTATAATTAGTTTAAACTTTGTTACCTGCAAAATAAACGACAATTAATCAAATGAACTTTCATACAAATTTATATCTTTCGGATTATAAATTGATATTTTTAAATTTTGAGGATATAAATTGCTATCTTTTTAGGGTAGAAGCTGTGATTTGCCCTACAAAATCAGCGAGTTTAAAAATGACCCTCATGTCCCATTCTGATCCAAGACTCAAAAGCCACAAAACCCTTCTTAACATCTCACTTCTTCAATCTGTAGTTAATACAAAACCTCACCGTACTCAATCTCGCCCACACCCACCCCCATCTCCACCCCTGGCGCAGGCTCTCTCGTCTCTCTGTGAGTCTCTGGTATGTCCGTCTGTCTGAAATAATGTATGCACGTATTCATATTTGCTTTAACAGTCTATAATTCATTGAAAGTAGTTAAAGACAAGTGGAAATGAAAGCTTTGAGAGCCCTAAGAACACTCACTTCCACTCTTTCTTCAAAACCCGAAAAGGCCCATCTCAATCCAATCCTCTTCTATCGATTCTACACTGCCCAGCCTCAAGAACAAGACACCTACCACCATACACTCACCTCTGAAGATGAAAGTAGTGCTGACTCAGTCTTTGACGGTGCTCATTACACGTTACCTGAGAAATTGAGTTTCGATTCTGAGGCTGAAAGTACTATACAACCCACGTGGGATGTGAATTTTAGGGAAAAAGCTAACAGAAGAATTTTTGGAGAAAGGACCCAGCTGGGGGTAAGTTCAATAATTGAAAGGAAGAAACAGGAAAAGCGTTTGAGAGTTGTGGAGAGAGAAGAGGAGAAGAGAAGAAGGGATCGGTGCTTGCGAAGGCTTTGCTCAAGGCAGCATTGGAGCAGCCAGATGAGGATGAGGGAGTAGGGGAGAGCCTGGTGGTGACGGAGGAGGACCAGAAGTCGTTGTCAGTTGGGATTATTGGTGCTCCTAATGCTGGAAAGTCTGCTCTGACCAATTACATGGTTAGTTAATGGATAGATTTATTTGAATATAACAAGTGTTCGAGTGAAATTGTATGTGGATGTTTTCCAGAAATCTGTGACTTATTTTTGGGATTTAGACGTCTTATTTCTGGGAGTTTAACGTTTGATTACAGATAAAGCTTTGTTTCTAAGAAACTTGTTGAATAACGTGGATGATTAGTGGTCCGGTCAACTGGATAAGTTTGTTGTTCTCCAATTTTATGGTTACATGCTGTTGGCAATTATAACTGTGTTTGCGGCGATTTCAATTGTTTAATATGTTGTCAAATCTTATTTTGGGCCTGTGACTCGCAAATATTAACTTTATGGAATTTTTATTAATTCATTCCATGTAAGAACACATGTTCTAGTTTTTTTAAAATAAAATGAAAAGGCACACATAAAATTTTGCAGGGAAATATAATGTTTCAGGAAAGCAATAAGTAAAATGCATTTGAGTGATAGAATGTGTTTATAATGCTGCCACGAGCCCCTTTTTATTACTCATGACAAGTTGATGATGTGTGATTTAGAACAAATGGTTGTTATGGGACTAATTATGCATAGACTATTGTACATCTAGGTAGTTTTGCGTTTCTCCTATCACCTATTGATTAGATCCACGAAGGCCAATTTTAGACATTTTCACTTAGGGTTCGTTTGGTTGTTGCATTACAAATGAATGGATTCAATAAAATAATCCAGTCTAATATAATATAGTTTGACAAAATATAAGATTAAATAAAATATTAGAATAATACGTAATTTTATTTAGTATTTGACAATACACAACATAAGTGTTGGATAATAGGTATTTAATTCGGTTGGTTGTTTGATTAGAGAATTATTTTATCATATTAATGTTGAATTAACAAAAATACCCTCAATCAGTGTGTCGAAGTATTTGTTATATTGATGATAACTTGATTTTATCAATTGTGTGGTTATAAATTTGATTTGGATTATAATACCACTTCTCTTGGTTATATTAAAATACTTCCATAATACAAGTCTATGATACTAAAAATATATGATTAGTATATGTTTTTCAAATTAATGCGGAATTATAGTTATCTATCAAACAAAGTATTAGACCCCATTAAATAACTAATAGTACAATACAATATTTAATCCATTTATAATACGACTACCAAACAAGCTCTTAGTGTATTGGGCCGCATACTCTTTTTGCAGATCCCTAAATTTTGTTCAGTTGTGTCTTGTTTTCTTGTATTTTTGGTTCCTTCTTTAGGTTTCTTTTTCATTTTGATGGAATCAGCAAGCCTTTATTAGTGCTTTGTTGTTTCATGTTTATGTGTTTTATATGTGCTCTAACAGAAAATATGGCTCTTATTAGAGCACCATGGTTAAACATGATTTATGTAGCCAATGCTTAATATTTGAGACTAGAATTTCTTGAGTTTAGCTTAGTTTCTGTTCTTCTTATAGGTTTACATGACTGTATCATGCAAGCCTATAACCATTATGAAGCATATTCCTGTGGTTGCCCTCTTTTTAAATAATTTTGAGTTACCATATAATTTTGTTTGAAGGCAAGATAGTAGAGATGCGAGCTGATATCCTGGCTTAGCTTGTGATTTAGAGTCACTTATGGTTCCACATCATATCAGTAAGCAATGAGCTGCCCTAGCTGTTAAATAGAAGGTCTCCTAGAATGGCTTGGATTGAGCTCAAGTAGTATCTGTGAAAGATGATTATAAAGCAGTTTGTCTGAGGATAGCCCATGGGTGATTTGTTGGGTGTGCATAGTTAGAAATTGCTGAGTATAATGTGGAGACATGACCACTTAGTCTTGGGCATCCCTAGGTTTTGTGGAATTATGTTTTGATTTTTACTGAGTTGATGTCAAGTTGTACTGCAGTAATTTGTGTTGTGAACATTCTTATGTGGGTATCTTGGTCCTTGTTCAATTACGAGCTGTATTGGCATAGGCTTAGCTTTTGAAAAGGTATTTTTTTAGGTATTATTTTAGGAGAATCTGAGAAAAGAGAAATTGTTGTGTAATCCGTTGATTAGAAATATGCGTTCAGTGGCTATAAGATTATCTCGTTAGACATCCGTATCCTGAGTTCTAATCACGATTCCAAGCCCTTTAAATTCTTTAATGATACATCCTTCTGTTGATCTTTTTAGGGAATTTATTTGGGAGCATTGCTGTCAATATTTCTTGCATGTTTTTTCTGTTTACAATGTGTGGGTTGCATTCCATTTGCTGCTTTCTAATGATTTATTTATTGCGGTTAGCTTCACAATGGATAAGAGATTGCCTCATTCCTGATTGTTTGTCTGGTCATTTATCTTTTGCATGCCATTATGCCATTACTGGTCTGAAGGTTGGAGTAGATCAAGACACTTCAGAGAGTGTAGCAGGAAAATGGCTGTGCAGATGTAGAAGCAGAGGATTCAGTCACTCTATTTGTCTAATTTAAGAAAGCTTTGGTGCCAGATGGTTTTTGAGGTTGGGAATTATATTGAGAACTTATGGAGTAAGGTGTTAATAATTGCTGGACTATTCTTTTAGTCTCGAATCCTTGTCTAAATCCAGTCTACGGAAGTTGAGCATTTTGAGATTGGCCTCCTTCTCTAATAAAGAAATTGGCTTACTACACTGGAGGTTTGCTGAGTAGTGATTTGGTGCGAATTTGTTTATTGTTATGTTGTGGAGTTCTGGCTTTAGGGGATCTCCTCCCTTTTATATATATTTTTCGTCTCTCCATTCATTCTCTATCATTTTATATAAATTGCATTTTATTGTTTTTTATTTGGAGATGTAGGCAAATCATGTAAGTCTAGAAACTTTGGAATTTGTAGAAATTTATAGGTGGAGGAAATCTTGGTAGAGTAATTGGCTTTTTGATATGTAACAAGTTGATGATTGGTGACAGGTTACAGTTTGATGATGGGTTTTTGGTTGGAGGTCTGGACTACCAAATACTTATTTTGTTTCCTTGCCTATATGAGAAAGTATGTGGGCTACTATTTGTCAGCCTTTATAGTAGCATGGAGTGAACCTTCGTACATTTTGGTTGGAAGTTACATGCAAGTAGGGTTAGATCTTTGCATTAGAGTTTTTTTTTTCCAGATCAAGCAAATAAGGCAAAAGGAGCTCATCGTTAGTTTTAATCAGATTCTTTTATAGGTTTTCTGGAGGCATCTATTGCTTCTTTGAGCAATATTTTTAAGATCCTTCAAAGAACTGAAAGCAGATTTCTTTGCTTGGATAGTGATACATGAGATTCTCATGGTTGATGACTTAATCTGTATGAACCAGGTGTTGATAATTGTTATCTCATGTGCAATAGAGGGATTCTTTTGACTACCTAATATTTACAACCATCCTTTCTCAAGATCAGTCTGGTTTAAATTCAGTGTAGTGCTGTGACACTCCAAATTAAGTTTCTAGCACCTCACCTTGTTTATTCATGCAGCAAGTAACAAAGATGGCCTTAAAAAGATTGAATAACAAATTAAGTCATTTTCGTGTGTTGTACTTATAGTTGTAAACATGGAGGCAGAACCAAATCTGGAAGGCAGTGCTATCAGCAAATGCGGTGGTGATAAATGAAATGAGTGATGGAGGTAGTAGAAGGTCAAGACATTTGTAATATAAATCAGACATGAATGGTTGCCTCATAATAATGTGGACTCAAAATACATCACGACGAATGACAGTTCTGGTAAATTCAATGGCAGAGCTGCATTCTCTTAAATCACCACACCTAGGAGAATATCTTTGAACTTGTGTGGAAGAGGTGGATGTAGATGACAAAAAAGCGACATACTAAAGTTTTTTTTGTTTGTTTGAGAAGCATGTTAAAAAGCAGGATTTTTTGTTTTGTTTGAGAAGCATGTTAGGAGAATATCTTGTTTTCCTTGCTTGTAGAACTCAGTGAGATTCCTGAGGCTTCTTTAGGAGTGGAGTTGCGCCACTCTAATTTTACCCATTGCTTTGGTATGTTTTGGGTTATTCTCGCGTTTTCGGTGATCTTGTTGGAGGGGAAAAAACAGGAGGATATTTGTGTGGTGGACCTTACTCTAGATGCAGTGGAGGATTTCATAGGGCGTTTGTGCTTGCTCTATAAAGTTGGAATTGAGCTGGTTGACGTCAACCAATTTATGCATTGTTTCATTCATATTACATCTTCCTTCTTATTTAGAGTTTTTTGGGGTTTGTGGGGAATCATGGACTTGATTTTTATTGTAGACAAAAAATTAATCAGCTGGCTGAATTTTTTTTGTCTGATATTTGTTTAGAGAGAGTGAGAAAAAGTAGTTGTCCTATATTTTGTGTATTTTGTCAGGGGTTTGACTGCATGGGTAATACAGAGTGGAATGCTAGTGATGGGCTATCTCTTTTTGGATATGGCATACATGCTGTAGGATTCCTTCTGAGGGCTGTTTGATATGAGGGAAAATAGGATGGATGGAAAAGATGAGAAGGAAAATGGAATGTAAAGAATGATTTTCCATTATTTGGTTTGAAACGAAAATAGGAGGGAGAGGAAAATGGGGTGGAAAACCTTTCAGCTCCACCGCCAAAATTTTCTGGTCCAGTTTTGGGCAGCCAATGGAGAGAGAGAAAGAGTTGCCAAGAACAAAAATACAGTTTTACTATTTTACCCTTCAGACAGCAAAGCCAAATGAGCAAGAGTGGGTGGAAGCGGCAATCGGGTGTGATAGATTGTTGTGAAGCTTGTTTAATCAAAGCAATCAACCACATTTTCAACCTTTAGGAGAAGAACACGTGTTTGGTTAATGGGATTTGGACAACATTGGAATAGATGAAAATCCTATTGCGCTCAAAGGTGGGCCTCTTGTCTGCCACTAAGTATGATGAACAGTACATATCTTCATTGTTTGATTAATTCTATGTGATGTCTATTTTGTGGGTAAAATGGTAACTTGAAAATATATCTTATTCTTTTCCTTCTTTTTTCCTTTGATACCAAACAAGGAAAAATTTATCCATCCAATTTTCTATCTATTCTAAATCAGAGAGAAAGAATTTTACTTTCCATTGAGTATGGAAAACCAAGCCCTTCCACTTTTCCTTCCTTCTTACCAAACACAAAAAGAAGGTGTTCCTTTCTATCTTTCTTAAGAATCCTTTTCTCCTTATCAAGAGGACAAAAAGAAGGGTAAGTTTGGTGTCTAGCCAAAGAAAGTAAAGTCCATGAAGATTAAGGACTTGCCCATAAGTTTGGTGTCTTGCCTTTACAAAGTCATTCCTAAAGTCTTATCCTTAAGATTAAGAGAGTCTTTCAATGATACTATTTCTGAGTGTTAAGGGCTTTTATTTAGGATAGACAAATCCTTGATGTGGCTCTTGTGGCAAATGAGCTTGTAGAGGAATATAGAGAGAGATAAGGAGGGTTTTGTTTTTTTTGAGGAGGTATATAATCACGTGGATTGGAGTTTTTTCGATTATATTATGGAAGTGAAAGGATATGGTGGGAGGTGGATAAAATGGATCCTTGGTTGCTTGCACTCCATGAATTTTTTGGTTATGATGAATGAGAAGCCTAGGGTTAGATTTAAGGCTTCTAGAGAATTGAGACTGAATGATCCTTTATCTCTTTACTTTAGTTGCAGATGGGCTGAGTAGATTAGTGAGGAAGGCTAAGTGTTGTAATGTTGCGGAAGGCTTCATTGTGGGAAGGTATAGAATTTCAGTCTCTCATTTACAGTTTGCTGATGATTCCATATTTTTTCCGTGGCAGAAGAGGACAAACTTTTAAACTTTAAGAATATTGTTGAGGTATTTGGATTGGTCTCGGGGTTGTAGGTGAATATGGATAAAAGTGTCCTAGTGGGCTTTAATTCAAATCATGATAAGAGGAATAGAATGACAGGACTTTTGGGATACAAGGTGGGAGAGTGACCTTTAAAGTATTTAGGGTTACTGTTGGGTGGGAATCTATTGTCATTTTTATTTTGGGATCTGGTAGTTGAAAAGTGGGGAAAAGACTTGATGGGGGAAAAAGGCTTACATATCCAAAGGGGGAAGGTTAACTCTTGTTCAGTCAGTTCTATCTAGTATTCTCACATACTTTTTTTTTTATCTTTATTTAAAATCCCGAGGAAAATAGTTATGACATTTAAAAAATTGATGAGAGATTTTTTGTGGGAGATTAGTAGGGAGGGGAGGAAAGATCACTTGATTAGTTTGGGGGTAGTTTCTAGATCTAGGGATGGTGGTGGTTTGTCAATTGGTAATGCGAGGTCAAGAAATATTGCTTTAGTGGATCAGTAGTTTTGGAGATTTTCGTTGGAATTAAATTCTCTATGTCATTTAGTTATCAAGAGCAAATATGGGTTACGGGCCAATGGATGAGATGCTAATAGGGTAGAGAGGGGTAGGTTTTTGTTGCCTATGGAAATTCATTTCTCGGGGATGACGAGGTTTTCCCAAAATGTAAGGGAAACAATGGGTAATGGGGAGAGAGTTTGCTTTTGTGAGGATGTTTGGTTAGGAGAGTCTTCACTTTCATGTTTGTATCTTTGTCTCTATTAATTGTCTTCTTCTCATGGGTCTTCCATTGCACCTATGATTAGGTCATACCATTATCCGTACTCTTGGGACTTTGGTTTTTGTTGGAATCTTGATGGCAGAGACACTGTTGATTTGATGTTTGTTCTTGATATTCTTAATAATGTCATTGTTAATCAAGAGTCTAGTGATATAAGAAGATGGTTAGGTGAGTCTTTGGGAGTTTTCTCATGTAGATCTTTTTTTGATTCTCTGTTGGATGAAAATTCTTATCCTTTCTTTACCCCTGCATTGCTGATTTGGACTACTAAAGTGCCCATTAAAGTATAAGTCTTTGCATGGATGGCAGCGCATGGTAAGATTAACTCTAACGATATGCTTAGAAAAGGAGGCCTCATACTTGTCCTTCACCCCAGTGGTGTGTAAAGGTGATGTTGAGAGTATTGATAATTTATTTTTACATTGTCCGGTTGCTTTAACATTATGACATCTTTTGTTCCGAGTGGAAGGGTTGAGTTTATATCATATTAATTGTTTGTTGAAGATGTGAAAGGTTTTGGAAGGTTTGATAAAGGTGTTACATTTTGGAATTGTGCTACGTTTTAGATTAGGAATGAAACACAAGAATTTTTGAAGATTGGAGTGAGTGTATGAATGGATTATGGGAACATATTCATTTTTAGTATCTTTTTGGGCTTCGGTGACCAAAGAGTACAAAGATATTTCACTTTTTAGTGGTATGGAGAGCCTCGTTTGATTTATAGGCTTACTGTTACATTTTTTCTTTCATTTTCGTAGTTGGATTCCTTATCCAACTGTTTTTGTATCCCATATTTTATTTTATTTTATTTATTAATAAAAGTGTTTGTTTCTTATCAAAAAAAAAAAAAAACAAAAAACAAAAGAATGGTACGTATGGAGCTTTAAGTTTGAGTTACATTAAAAGGCGTTCTCTTCTCTTTATATGGCCAATGTGGACAGAGAAATCAGAAATCTTTTGCAGAATTTAAAAAAGAGTGATACATAATGCGCAAGCAACTACAATAACATTATAGTGCATTTGCTATATGACTTGACTTATTTCAGTGGAATACTTCTTAATACTTGATAGCAAACATTATATTCTATATCATGTTTGCAAACGCCTGAATTAGTCTAGTGGTAGGCATTGACGTACATAAATATGCATAATTAAAATATTTGTTTATCCGTTGTGGCAGCAATTTTGATCCCCCTATCTCTAATTCCAGTGTGCAAATATGTTTTGTGTTTTTAATTTCATTATTGTCATAGGTTGGGACAAAGGTTGCTGCTGTTTCTCGGAAGACAAATACTACTACTCATGAAGTTTTGGGAGTGATGACCAGGGAAGACACCCAAATTGTACGTTAACTTTTTTTATTGATAAAGCAACTCATTACCTACCCTCAGAAAAAAGAAAAAGATAAAGCAACTCATTTCATTCTTTTTTTCTTTTGCTTTTGGATTATGTTACTACCATTGATGTGCATATGCTTATGAGCAGAAACTTTAAGTCTCCAGCAACAGGATACATGGACATTTTCTTAATTTCCAGTACAAAGAGAAGTAGTTCATTAGATCGATAATTGTCCTGGCCTTGGATGTATTGGGGTCTACCTTTGGGAGGTAGACCCAGTTATTGAGAAAGTGGGAAGGGATTGGATGTGGAAGAGGGCTTACATATCAATTTGGTGGTTTTTTTTTTGTTTTTGGGGGGGGGGGGTGGTGACTAACATTAATTCAATCTATATTGGTTAGCATTCCCATTTATTCTTGATCTTTGCAAGTTGCTAGGAAAAGTAGCAATGCGGATTGAAAAGATGATTTATGTGTGCACGGAGTTACGAGGGTAAGAAGGATCACTTAGTCAACTGGGAGGTGGTGTCAAAATCGAGAGTAAAAAGGGGTCTTGCGATTAGGAATCTATAGGCAAATGAGAAACGTAGCATTAGTTGGGAAATGACTATAGTGGTTTTCTATGGAAAAACTTTCAATGTAGATTATATAAGTGTTATTTAAGGCGTAAAGCGAACCGAAGCGATCAAGGCTCCTAACGCCTAAGCAAGAAGCGAGAAGCGAAGCGACACGCTTTAACGAAGCGAAGCGAACAGTTAAAAAAATTTTTTTTTTTAGTTTAATTATTTCTGAACAATCTAAGTTCTAATTTTATATATACTAAATATTTAAATGCAAGTAAAACTATAACAAGGGCACATTCACATATACTAAATAACATTTCATAAAAATTGTAAATAATTTCATATTTCACATGTATCAACCAGCAAAAAAAAAAAATTCACATATATCAAATGCATTAAAGCTCATTGTTTTCATCTGTTTGTATAATTCTTTTAAACATTTAATTCCATCAATATCAATAAGAAAAAAAAGAATGTGTTTTGTTCGAACCATTGCTTATCAGAAAAAAAAAAAAACAGACCAGCGATTGATAGAAAAAAAAAAAAATAGACCAGTGATCATAAAAAAAAAGTCATCAGTGCTTAAAAAATAAAAGAGACTACTAATCGGATATGAATCAAAAAAAAAAAAAAGAAGAGAAAAGCAGAATCGGTGAGAAAGAAGTAGCAGAGAGAAGAAGAAAGAAGAAAAAAACAGAAATAGAAGAGAGGAGAAGAAGAAGAGACTTGCCAGTTCAAATCAGAAAAAAAAAAAACAGAAAGAAGAGAAAAGCAGAATCGGTGAGGAAGGAGTAGCAGAGAGAAGAAGAAAGAAGAAGAAAATAGAAATAGAAGAGAGGAGAAGAAGAAGAGACTTACCTGTTCCCAGTGTCGGTGAGGAAGCAGCAGTAGTACAGTGCAGCGATCGTGTTCCTTGTGTCCAGCGATGGTCCAGCAGCTCCGGCGATGGTCCAGCTCTCCAGCTTCAGCGATGGTCCAGTTCAGCACTCCAGCTCCAGCAATGGTCCAGTCCAGCTTCAGCGATTGTGCAGTAGAGTTCCAGCAAAGACAATCTGAAAAAAAAATTAGGTATGGGATGTATTTATGGGGTAAGGGAATAATTCGGTGTAACCATATCTTAAAATTTTTTTTTCAATTGCCTAATCAATGACCCATAATCAAAATTTAAAAAAAAAACGCCTGGGAAAGTTAAGGCGCTCGCCTTGTTAAGTGACAGGCGGTTGCTTTTTGCTCTCTTCGGCCACGTTTGCTTCGTCTGGAGTCCTCCAGGCGAGAAACCTTCGCCTCACTTCTTGCCTAGGCGCGCTTTTCAAAACACTGGATTATATTTCAGTAAGTGGGACACTAATGGAGTAGAAAGGAAAACTTATCAAAGTCCATAGAAGTTCATTTCTCCGGGGTTGAATAGATTCCTACAAAATGTTGTTTGGCTTGGGGATTACCTAATATCATGTAGATTCCCTCGTGTCTACCATAATTCTCATATTCATAATTCTTCCATTGCTTTCAAGACTTGTTATAACTCTCATTCATATTATTGGGACTTTGGTTTTCATTGAATTCTTGAGTGTTTTTTTTTTAATAAGAAACGAAACTTTGTTAATATGAACAAGAGCACACTTGCAAAAAGCAAAAGGGGTGGACAAGAGATCCAACCTCAATGAAAGCATCATAAAAGTAAAAAAGTCAAAAGCATTTACCTTGGTAATCTATAAATCACAAACCGCCCTCCACCCTCCTAAGATACCAAATAGTGAAATTCTTTCAAAATCTTTTGTGACTGAAATCTATTCCATAAACCTTCAACCAACTTGTTTCTATTTTCAAAAATTCGAGCATTTCTTGCCAACCAAATAATCCAAACCGTAGCAAGAATTACACAATTCCAAAGTGTGACTCCCTTATTATGTTTCCAAAGCCCCTAAAATCCTTGGTAAGCAAGGAGGAAAAAGACCAAGGAGTGAGCCAATTCAATCCCGCATGTGAGAACAACTTATTCCACAAAGTTAAAGCAATAGGACAATGTAAGCATATCTGAGTAACACTTTCACAATCACCATGACACATAACACACCACTGTGGAGAAAAACAAGTTTGAGGTCTTCTCCTTTGAAGCATATTATTAGTATTAATCTTGCCATGGCCAATAGTTCGTGTACAAACCTTCACCTTATAAGACACTTTGGCATTCCAAATCATGAATGAAGGAAGAAAAATGGGACAAGAAGAAGATTCCCATACTTCTTCATTGCTTAGCACTAGACAAAAAAGATGATAGAAACAAAAAAAGAAACTGAGAAAAGGAAGCAAAATAAGAAGATTTTATAGAGAATTGGAAATTAGAAGAAAGAGGAGGAGACGAATAGTCATGGATTTGGGGGGGGGGAGAGAGAGGGTCTCCATAACAGAGAACCTAGGCACCACGCCAATTATGAGATGTTTATTATCGAATTCTTAATGATAAAGATTTCACTCAGTGTTATTGAAGGTATAAAGTGAGCCGAAGCGAACCGGTCTCCTGTGAGCTTAAGAGAGAAGCGAGACGTGACAATCGAAGCAAACAATATAAAAAATAAACAAATATTTTAGTTTAATACTTTGATTACTCTTAAATATTCAAGTTCTAACTTTACAAATACAAAATATTTAAATGCAATCAAAATAATAAACAACTAAATATTTTAAATACACAAAATATTAAATATTGAACATTATTGCATTCTAAAAATAATCAATTGACATAATCACGTCATCTAAATGGAAAGTTAGCAAATGTGAGTTTTACTCCCACTGTGATTGACTAATATCACCACTAATATAGCAATTACAAATTAATTAATCAAATAGAGCATATAGCAAATTGAATAACAAGAGCATTCACCACAAATAAAGCATTCAACATCATTTAATTATAACAAGACAAATTACTATATAATATTGTCAGATGATATAGTACATATATTTTATACGTACATATATATGACATTATCTCTGCTATTTATGTTAAGGAAGAAGGAGGAGGAGGAGGAGGAGGGAGAGGAGGAGAAAATAAAAAAAAATTTTAGTCAGGCGTTCGCTTTTCTTGCCTAACTCACTTCGTCACCTAGGCTCTCTTTTTCATCGCGTTACTTGACCTTGCTTCGCTTCTCTCTTAGATTTGTCTCATGAGTCAATTGGTAGTAGAAGTTGGATGGTTGATCTATAGTATACTTTTTCTTGTAAATCTGTCTTTGATTCCTTCATTGATAATAATTACTATCACGGTATTTCTTCCCTTGTGATGATTTGAAAAGCTAAAGTAACTGTTTGTACTTGGATTATTGCACATGGTAGTTGTAATACAATAACTTGCTTCAAAGGAGAAAACCTCAGATGTGTCTCTCACCATAGTGGCACTGGGCAAGGCTAGCGAATCTGTGGATCAGTTATTTTTACACTGCCTTGCTGCTTTGTCTATATTGAATAAGTTGTTTTATTTTGCTGGATTGTATTGGATACCTCCGAGGTCATCCTCTATGTTTGTTGAGATCTTTAGTGGTTTTGGAAGTACAAAGAAGGGAATCACTTTATGGACTTGTGGTTGCCTTGCGGTTGTGTGTGTTTTTGGTTGCAAATGATTGCGAAGATATTTGACAATAGAAGGGTTATGGGATCGAAGCTACTTTCTTGCATCTCTTTTTGGGCATCCATCACTAAGAATTTCAATAAGCTCCACGTTTTTGTACTGTGGATGGGTGAATGCTTTGTGCTATTTTAGTTCTGATTATTGTGCATTTTGCGATTACCTTGTAATACTTTTGGTTGGACTTCCCGCCAACCTTCAATCTGTAATATTATATAAGATCAATATTTTTTTTTTCTCATTAAGAAAAATACCCGGAAAGCAAACATATTTTGTAGTAATATGAAAGAAAAAAAACTAGCGGTTAATGCATCAACCTCATAAAACAGAATGACGTTTCTAGAATCAATTAGGTATATTGAATTTTAGAAGAAAATAATTTTGATATCGAAGTCTCTCCTATTTTTAACAATCTCACATGCAATTACACTACTTGAAGGTGCTTTACATATGTATAAATGAATATGTTTCTATTTATATTTTGTAATTTATTCATTAGTAAAAAAGAAATTATGGATATTGTAATGTCTAAAATATATGATGTTTCGACCTTCATTTCATGTATTCTTTATCATAGAATTGTAAGCTGTCTGGCCATCCCAACAGGGGAGAGGAGGTGCATTCTGGTAGGGAGTCTACAGTCATGACTGCCTATCCCCGCCCCCCCCCCCCTTCTTCTGGGGCGACACAAGAAAAGGGAAAACTTAAAAATCTAAATGAAGGGTATCCACATATTTATAGTGTATATGTATTCCTGATTTTGTTATCATGCTATTCCAGGATGATGTCTGATCAATCTATTGTACAGTGTTTCTTTGACACTCCGGGACTTATGCTAAAGAAAAGTGGATTTCCTCACAATGACATCAAAGTTCGTGTTCAAAGTGCATTGAGTTCAGTTGATCTGTATGATGTGCTCATAGTTATATTTGATGTTTATAGACATCTTACCAGGTTAGTGATCTTCCCCTTTGATCTTGAGCAGACTTCAGTTTCTTTTCATTGCTTTTTGTCGTTTTTTTACTTTGTTTGTGATAGTCCTCCTGGAAATAATCCTAACAATCAATGTCATGGTTGTCATTTGCAATAAAATTATTACACAAAATTTCATGCACTGATCAAGACCTTTGTTTAGTTACAACCATGCGCACAAAGAATTGAGGTAGGCATTTAGTTAACAACCTTTGATTTCTCCGTTCCCATAAAAATTTTTGTTTGACAATCTTTGATCAATCTGTTCACATGAACATTTTTGTTTCTGCTCTTTCAAATTGTAAATGGTATTTCCCTTGATTTAATAGTTTTAACCTACAATATTTTTTTTCACTTTGCTTCCTACCATTCATTGCCAATTATTGTGAAAAGTGCGCATAGGCCCAAGGCGAGCAGGGGTGCACCTGAAGCACCTCAATGGGCCTGAGACAAGGCAGCTTCATCGAGGTGCACTATGACTTAGACCCAAGGCACATGAGAAGTGGTCTCTTTTCCAGTGTAGTGATATATTTTGGACTATTGACTTTAGTTAGAGTACTTGAACTGCGTAACACTAGATTGGAGTTCCCAGTATGTATTTCTAATTCTAATGGTAAAAAACTTGTGAACTTCACAGATCCACTAATCTAAATCTCCTATAAATGTATTTTTTGTGCATCTCTGAGTTTTTCTTTTTCATTTTCATCGTAATCTCTCTCTTTCTGTGTGTCTCTCTGCATCTCTTCTTGATCTTTATTTGTCTCTCACCCATTTTTTTCCTTTTGTTTTTGTGAAACTGGTTCCCAATTTACCAAAAACCAACCTCTGCTTGAATGTAAAACATCCTTTTTGGTTCAGTCACTCTTAATATTGTGCAATTAGACTTTTGTTGCAAGTCATATAATGCATTTGCTTGAAATTTTCCGAAATGTGCTGCATTTAGTTGTATTTATGATGTAATTTGTAATTTTTAATGTCTTAGCTACAGTCTGCGCTGTGCTTCGATGAAGCCCGCACCTCACACCTATGCTCCAGAAGATCTTGGCACCTCATTGTGCCTTTTGCCTTAAATAACACTGGTCAAGTGAGCCCACTATATATGACATTACTAGTCCTAGGCTTGCATGATATGTTGTTGGTGTGTATGTAAGCAAATAGAATAGTCACTCCTTCTATTCATATTAGGGCATCATTCGAGTATCAGGGGAAGAGTGAAAGGTGAATTGGATGGAGTTGATATATGGAAGGATACCACTGCGACCTAGATTTTTATCTACATGTTTCTATAAGTCTAGTTAGAAGCCTGCAGTAGTGTTAGAAAGTGAAAAGAACGAAGAGAAAACGTTACCTAAATCACTTTAAAATTTTAGCCAATATTAACTGAGAATTATTGTTTCTTTGATGCAAAGCTTCCAATTCTAGGTGTATTTGCTTGTTTGTGAGCCTAGCGTAATCGATACTGTGAATCAATGTTAAGGCAATGGTTGATTTTTCCTTTACATTATGATTATAACCAGTGATATAAGGGTAACAATGGAACAGTAAGTGTAGAGGAGTTGAATGTAAACTCTTTTTTCGATCTCATACCAGTGAAGGAAATTGTCATTACTAGTTAGTAAAAGCATAAAAGGTGATGAAGCTGCTATGAAACCCACAAAATATTTAAGAGCTGGGGAAAAAGTCTCTTATAGCATATCTTTTAATGGACTGTAGGCCATGAGATGAAATAAATAACAACAGAGAAGGAATACTCCATATTTTTCTCCCTATGTTGAAATTGCAAAACTCCTTTATCAGGGAGGCTTCCATATAACATTTCTGAACACAGAGTACAACCAACTCCGCCTCCTCTTGTCCCATGGTCCCAATGCCCTCGATGGCTCTCTTCATTCTGCTTTGGCAACATTCCCGACTGCCTCCCTCTCACCGAGGGTGACATGACCCAAGATGATTGGCAACTCTGTGAGTCCATTCCAAGCGTTGTTTAGCTCCATTTTGAGAGTTTCTTGCAAAACTCATTTCATTTGTGAATATTCTTCCAGTCACCGGCATAATTTCTGATGGAGTCATGGGTTTCACTCAATGCTTTTGAAGAATTGGATATTTGTAATGTACTTTCCTGGACGAGTGTTTCTGGCATCTAAAGTTATGCTTGCTGTAGCCAACTAGTGGAAAACAGTTACACACCACTTAAGATGAGAGTTATTAGATCAATGGGTATCTAGATACTGTTATGATTGGATACCGGGCATGAAAGGGATATGTTTGAAGGAGCTCCCAACTTTATTAGAACTTTAAACCTAAAAGACGACGTGCCTAATTGTGTGTTGAATGAGGCTGAGGATTCTCATGGAGGTTATGCAATCATTTGAATGCCATTGATGTCTTGGAGCATAATGTTATGGATGCAATTGCCCCATGCTTCCTCCTATATGCTGTATGGGTCCTCCTCAGCTACTTGAGAAACAAAGCCCAGAACCTGATTAGTTGAAATCCAGTGGATAGAATCTTTGGGAAGAATCAGGCTGTCTTCAATGGCTCAACTGCAACGAACCTTACTCAGAGCTGTACAAATTTTGGAAGTGACTCATATGACATAGGAGCAGGTGATTGAAAGTTCTTGGTGACCTGCTAATAACAAGCAAAATTTCTCATGATATATTAGGCGGGAATCCTTCAAAGTTTATTATCTGTGCAATTTGAAAAGTTGAGGCAGCCAGAAACATAGGCTGAAAATGTTTGAACAAATAATATTTCTGCTGCAATATGGAACTCTTATGTTTTATTTTGCTAGAGAGAAAATAAAACAAATGCAGGCCATATTTATGCTAAATTTTATAAATTATAATTGACATAAGCATTGTTCGTTGTCGGTATTGTCGTATCAGAGAAAAGTTAAACAGGGAATTCAAATTTTAAGCAGTACTTTCATGTATACTAAATTCTATATATTATGATACCGAAATAATCATTATTAACACTTAGGGTGGAATTGCTACAATTTGTTAATCATTGAATAGCTATAATTGGGCAGAAACAATAATATTTATATGGTATAATCTTTGAAAATAGGTTGATGGTAAAATTGCAAAATAGGCTAAAAACTGTCAGATGAAGTTTGGTCCCAGACTTTTGTGAGTGGGTATAAACATCCGGTATACCATAGTTATCAAATTGTGTATCAGAAGGCGTATCGTTTTTTAAAAATAATATATCATATCGTGTATCGTAAGATACGGTGCAAATTTAAATAAATAATAATAAAATATATATACCTTTGAAAAAAAATCATATATTCATAAAAACATAGTATTTCATTAATATTCCACCAACTATTCAAGTCATTAACATAGTTCACTAAAATTATAAAGCAAAGTTCACAACCATAGTTCACTAATTCAAACTTCAAACACCAAAGAGACTTCTAATCCAAATTTTTAACATCCATTTTGAACTCAATCTTCAATTTCAATTGAAAATGCATCATCATCATCATTGTGATCGGATGCCAACAAGTCTTTACTTCCTTCATCATCTTCAACTTCTTGTATTTGTTCATTCTCATCCTCATCCTCATCTTCAAGTTGAACTATTTGCTTCTCTTTTTTCTGTTTAAAGAAAGATTTTTAGGTCTTACAAAACAACCAATACAAAATATAAAAAAAAAATATTCAAAGTAATGGAGAAGAAGAAAAAACAACCATTACATTTTAATTATATACTATTTACCTCTCTTTCTCTTTTTGCTAGTCCCTTCTTGAACCTCAAAACATTCATCCAAGTAGTGTCCTTAGGAAGGAGTGCATCTTCTTTTTTAGTGATCCACTCATCAGCAGATTCTATATCTGAGAGAGAAATAGGATCATATGAATCACCCTCTAGTATTCTTTTTTGGTGTCTTGCCTCCAATCGAAGATTGTACTTCACAAACACAAGTGCACTTAATCTTTATTGTGCTAATTGATTCCTCCTCTTAGAATGCGCCTGGTCAAATGTACTCAAATTCTTCTCACATCCTGTGGCACTACAAATCAAGCTAAGGATACGGATAGCAAGTTGTTACAACTCTGGACAACATCCTCCAAATGATTCCCATCATAAAGCTATAAAAAATTTCAATAGAATACTACATTAACTAACTCAAGCAATTGCATTAAATGACTAACTTAAGTTAGGTTACCGCTAACCAGGTTGTTTCTTCTTCCTGATTTGGATTGCCATGTTTATTCCAAACATCAAATCAGCATTGTGAGAGATATCTGATTGTTTACCAACTTTTTTTTCTCACAATAGGACTTGGACACATTCTCTGAATAATCTGATAAAGTCTCATCTTTATCTCATAGTCCACACTACTGTTAACGTAATGAAACCTGAAATAGTTATTTTGATTTAAAATGATAATTAATTAGTATACAATATATAGATATAAAATGATATAAAAATTGAGAAACTTAAATCGTACGCTAGATTGAGATAATAGGCAGCTGCATGAAGAGGTCTGTGTAATTGCATGTTCCATCTAGTGTCAACAATAGTCCGTATGTGCTCATAGTGCTTCACTTTACAAAAATTCTTTTGGATTTATTCCTTTGCTTTGTCCGTTGCCTCGTAAATATACCACATGGCAGGCTTTAAATCCCCATCTACAAGCCTCAACACCTTCACCAATGGAAACACACACTTCAAACAATACTTGATTGATCACCAAAATTTTTGTCAACTAGTATAATCTCCATCACTTTTACATCATCTCCCTTCTTAGAGTATTGACTTCTATGCCATTCTTCAGAAGCAAACATTGCTCTAGGTCCAATTTTATTCTCAAATAAACTCTTTAAAGTTAAATATGAGGTGGAAAATCTAGTCACACAAGCTCTCACCAAATCCCTTTTCTTTGTATACTTTCTCATAAGATTTAACACCCAAGAATATCTATAAATGTAAACTGTGATCTTCCTTGCCTTTGCCATTATATCCTTGTGTAGAGGAAGGTCTCCAATATCCGTCTAAATAAGATCTAGACAATATACAACGCAAGGAGACCAAAACAACTTTTTCCTCTTTGCCATTAACAACTCCTCAGCTTTTACATAAGCCGATGCACTATTAGTCACTACCTGAACAACATTGTGCTCACCAATCTCTTCTACCATTGAATCTAAAAGCTGAAAAAGATTATCCGTATTCTTACAAATGCCTGAAGTATTAATACTTTTAAGAAACACACTTCCTCTCGAACCATTCACTAAAAAATTAGTGATAGAGCGATGTTTCCCATCAGTCCATCCATCAGACATAAGAGTACAACCCGTCTTTCTCCACTTTGCTTTATAATTTTTCATCAACCCACCATTAATCAAATTTGTTTCTTTTTTTAAAAAAGAACATTTTACCTCATGATACGATAGAGGTTTCAATCTCTTGCCAAACGATGCAACAGATTCTAACATTCTTACAAAATATGGATCCTTTACCAAATTAAAAAGAAGGGCATTAGCATAAAAACATCTACAAATATCCAAGTATACATCTTTCCTACCCTTTTTTTCAACATGGTATTCAAAGTAATGGTGGTAGTTGGTTATATTTTATCAGCAGTAGTACTACCTACACTGCCACTACTTTTCGAATCCACAAGACTCATATCTTTGTTAGAAGCCTTATCATCCAACAATTGCTTAAAAAATTTAGTTACTTCCTCAGGGCATTTCTTACATGACGCTACATCTTGACGATTATCTGCCAAATGATTTTTTATTCTTGAAATGCCACCGCAATAGACATTTGCATAATGAATGCATTTCAATTTTAACGTTGATCCTTCTACTTTGTTATAATGTTCCCATGCGGGATCATTAGCAAGTTTTTAGTCATTTCTATATGAAAATAGAATGTTGGTGATGCCACTGTTTCACAAAATTAAAATAAATCAAGATTCAGAAATTTTTATACAAATATATATAAATTTGGCTTTGTAAATAAATTAACATAATTTCTTACGCTGCATAGGTTCATAGATTTCGATGGAGACTAGGAAGAAAAAGAAGAAGAAGAAGAAGACAGCTTCGATGGAGTACCTGGTGCAGGAAGAAGTAGGCAACTTCGATGGAGACTGGTCTTCGATGGAAGAATAGAGAACATCCAGAGTCGAAGACTAGCGAACACCCAGCGAACATCGTCAAAGGCTGAAGAACACCCAGAGACCCAGAGTTGAAGACCAGCGAACAACAAAGAAGGGAAAACAGGGATTTTATTTTTTTTGTAACCCTAGCCACTGAAACGACGTCGTTTCAGTGGTTATAGGGATAAAAAAATCAGCCTCTTGGCACAAAACGATGTCGTTCCATCAAAAAAAAAAAAACACTTTTGAACGTATCGTATCGTAAAAATGTATCGTGTATCAGACGATACAACACAAAAACGATACATAACTACGATCCGTATCGTTTTAGACCTGTATCGTACGATATGTATCGCGTATCGTACAATACTAACAACTATGTTGTATACACAATGATTTTTGGGATGTTCGGATTCCACCTATCAAAAGGCCTGTCCGATCATCCAAAAGTACAGCAACAATATTTTACATTTTACAAGATCCCGCACAACAGGAATACCCTTTTGGGTAATTTCAATAAGTTGACTTTTTGCAGATCAGCTGGGAAAATTGCCTTCCCATTAGTTTTAGACTACTTTTAACATGTCTGGTCCATATTTGGAATAACACCCCTTGAGATTCGAGGTTGTAGGCTAGGGTCTATTAAATAATATTTGTAAGTGGGCCTTTCTAGTATTTTCTTTTTAATTTTAGAAATATTAAAATGTATGAATCCATTTCTAATTGAAGGAATGTGCACGAATTTCAAATATTTTGCTCAATTTCATTGGGAAACAAATAGGAGAGCTGAAATTTTTAAGTTAATTAGATTCTTTGTTAAGCTGTTGTCAAGTACAATGGCCATTCCTTGGCCAAAATAAGAATGTATCCATTTTTCTTATTGGGAATGTTTGATAATTTTGGCTTTGTCTGGCAAAAGAAGGCTGTCATTGATGGGATTTTGTATCGTGCACTTGTGACGTGTGGGGTAAAGTTAGCAGACATAGTGTATTAGTGTTTTGTTTGTGGTGTGTAATGCATCATTAGGTATGAGGTCTATGCTTTTCTTGCTTTTGTTTCTTCTTGTCTCTACTCTTGTTCTTTTCTTCTTCTTCATTGTTTTTTAGCACTTCTAAGCCTCTTTGTTGCCCCGAGCAGAATCGGAGTTACTGCTGTTGTGCTCCTAAAGCCACACCACTAACCATAGACCAATAGCCCTTTAATTTCACAATTATAGCCCTTTTTAAGAACTCAAATTAACTGAAAACACTGTTTTCCCAAGTACTGTTCAGAGCACCCATTTCTGGACAAAAATTCTGGTCTAATACTACTCAGGCTACTTTATTGATATGTGGCGAAGACTCAGTAACTTACAAAAATCCAGATCTCATGTCTAGCCTTGAAACTGGAGCAAATTTTCAATCTCCCTTCGTTAACCTTATTCCGCATGTCTTTTATACTGTGCTATTTAAACCAGAAAGCACTTATTCTCAGCTATTTATGAGATAGCTCTTCCTAACTCGACGTGTCCATGTTCCTTCTTATCATGAATGGAGTCTTCATCCTTATGTTGACTACTTCTCGACATATCGAACAGTATTTGAAGTTGTTTAGGGTGCAGAGCATTAACATTATGCCTCCCCTTTCGAGCAGCCAGAAAATGATTTGAAATAGTGTGAGGCCATCCAAGATGGGATATCACTTTTGAGATAGTCATCCCCATTGAGCCTCAATTGGTAGAGACACATTTGCTAGGTCCAGGCCTTCCAATTATCGCTTTTAAGATTGTGTAGGTGTCTCCCTCTGTTCTTTTATATTTGAATCCTGAATCTTCTTGGCAGTTGCAAAATGATTGTGTGTTTCTGAGGGAAGAATTGGGTTCTTTTAGCTGTGGATCTAAAAGGATCTTTTGGAGTATGGCATCTAATTTGCACAATTACCCATTACCATTGGTGAATGAGATTTATCGCTGTGCTCCTCTTAATTCTAGGCAGACTCCATTAGGGTGTCTTGAAAGCACAACAGATACCATCATTACAGATATCCCCTATTGTCTCATTTCCTTGAGGCCTGATGCTTCTCCATGAGTGCTTATCTGACTTGTTAGACTGGCAACCTCAACTATGTTTGCTGCCTCAATTTTGCCACTTTGTTATATGGTGTAGCCTTCTCTGTGCTGTAGGAAGTAATTCAGACATTCTTGCTTGCATCCTTCTTCTGTGTTCATTCATGGGTTACTTGCGCTCAGCTGGAGGTTATCACAGGGAATCAGTCCTTGGTCTCCTATACATACAGTTTCTTCCATATAAGAGTTTGCTTTTTAAAATGCCACGTACATATAAATTTTTGGATATGGCCATAACTGTTGATGTCATCCTGTTTCTTTGAGCACCTCTGGAATTCTTTTGCTTAGTGAATTTTGATGGTAATACAGAATTGCAGATAATTTTGGTACTGTATGATACTGAAATAGTCTATCAACATATGTATGTATGATCACATATTTGGATTACTGATAAATTCATCTTTTTAATTATGTTATTGGTATAGGCCTGATTCAAGGGTTGTGAAATTGATTACACGAATGGGTTCTCAATTGAACCCAAAACAGAAGCGAGTGTTATGTATGAATAAGGTTGACTTAGTTGAGAAGAAGAAAGATTTGTTGAAGGTTGCTGAGCAATTTAAAGACCTTCCTGGATATGAAAGGTAGATATTATCCTTATTTTAATCATTGACTACTGATGTCGAAGATTGTCTTAGTTCTACAATTATTCTTCATTTTAGGTATTTCATGATCTCGGGACTGAAGGGTTCTGGAGTGAAAGATCTTACCCAATATCTGATGGAGCAGGTATGTTCCTTTCTCTGATGCCACTTTTATAATGTTAATGCCTCTCTCTTTCTGCATTAAAAAAGTGTTCTTAGACCCCATTTTTTTACGAAGTAGAAGTGTCTTTGTGTCCTTTGTGGTATTTCACAATTTCTTTTGGCCAAGAATAATATTTGGTTGCATTAAGAATATGAAAACCATCATTGCCTACGTAGCTGAGAAGACTGAATTCACAATTCTTCGCGTCATTTTGTTTATTCCAAAAGCAGTTTATGTTCTGTAATTAGTTTAAAATGGGCCATTTTTCTTGGTCAGCTGTATGTGCACTTTGTCCGTGCTTACGTATGCATGCACAGTGAATCACCACTTCATAAAGCTAAATAATTAACATGTTTCCACTTAAGGTCAGCAATGTTGTTAGATTTGTTTTACCAGACCCAAAGTGACTTTCAAGGAGGGTTTTATTTTCTTTTTATTGAGAAATGACTTTACCGTGTGTTGAAATATGAATAATTATATGCTAGGGTTAAGGAAAAAAAAGAGAAGAAGAAGAGTGGAAGAAAAAAAGTATGAAATAATATTGTGTGTATGGTGTTTGTTGCCAACACGTTATTACGTATTTATATTAGATTGATATTGAAGACAATTACAATACTAGGTCTGTTCAAACAAAATAATGTTATAAACAATACATAATAGAAAAGTAACACTCTTACCTCCCTCTCAAGCTAGAGCATAGAGATAAAAAATACCCAACTTGGAACAAAGGCTCCTAAAGGTGAATTGCACCAATGGTTTGGTGAGAAAATCACTGAGTTGACTGGAATATCTCCACGTGAGCAATAGAGATGATAAAACTTTTTTTTTTTGATTGGAAACTTGAAAACTTTGGACGATAAGATATCCATCTATGAAAAGGAAAAAAAAAAAATTTAGCTCATAAAAACTGTATCTCATCTTATGAGGCTCCCCAATCTACTAAGATACAAAAAAAGGGAATGCCGTCAAACTCCTTGGAAATAGAAGCCCACAATGACGCCAAAAAATTAACGCGATCCCATAAACTTTCCATCCTCTCTCGTTTATCCTCAAATATTATTGAATTCCTTTTCATCCATATTACCCTTATAGTGGCTAAAATTGCACAATGCCATAGAATCACCTCTTTCTTATACTTTCCTAGTTCCTCAAATTCCTCCACTAACATAGAGGAAAATGACCTAGGAATCACCCAATTCATATCTGCTAATGGAAACAATTTAGTCCACAAAAATAAAACAGTAGGGCAATGTAAAAACAAGTGATCAATAGTTTTACTTTCACATGCATACATGACACACCACTGTGAAGAAATGCAAATAAACGATCTTCTTCTTTGAAGCACATCATTGGTATTTATATTGTCATGAGATATAGTCCATGCACAAACCTGCACCATAGCCTTCCAAATCATCACAGAGGGAGAAAACACACAGTGTGAAGGATCATCAATCATTTTATCAAAAAATGATTTACATGAGAATATTCCCGAAGACTTAATAATCCACTTTTTCTTATCACTTAACTAGCAAGGATAAAAGTGACACCAATTCTGTAAAATCTCTATCAAGATTTCTATGGAATCCAAAGGCTCAAGAAACTGATTGATTAGAAAACTGATACAACAAGGCAGTAGAAGACCCATGAAACCGAGATAAATGATAAAGACGTGAGAACATATGTGAAAGGAAAGATGTCCCAATCCAAATATCTTCCCAAAAATGAACTCTCCCCATTTCCCCCCATGAATGTAACATATTGAAAGAACCCTAAAAGCCCCAGAGAAATAAACTTCCATAGGCATCAATAAGTTCCCTGATCAATCCCTTACCATTACATCTATTGGCTTGTAATCTATATTTACTCTTGATAACCGAATATCACATAGAATTTTGTTTTAGTGGAAATCTCCACAGCCACTTACGTTCCTTGCCCTCAAGTTTCTCACTAAAAGCCCACCTTTGACTTTAGTTATTGACACAACCTCCCAATTTACTAAATGATCATTCTTTCCGTCATCACTTTCTTCTCACAAGAATTTTCTCAATTCTCATTACTATCTTACTTGGCATCTTAAAGAGAGAGAAAATATGTAGGTATACTACCCAAAACTGATTGTACCAAAATTGACCTTCCTGGTAACACCCCAATCCCACTACACTATTATGATAAAAATAAAATTTAGGCAATCCCGCTATTAATAACCCAGTATAACATGACACTTTAAGGAAACCCATCCTAGAAATAGTTACCTTAGGATCATTTTTTTTTTTAAAGAAAGGTCATATACGCTCGGCACACAAGCCTGCTACCATGTAGAATATTCATATCTTAAAAATATTCACAAGTGTTGCTTACATGACAAAACCAAAATATTTACATCATATACAACCCAAAAAGTTTGTTTTTTTTTTTTTAATAAAACAAACATTAGAACTGACACGAGCCATTCTCAACACTCCTAACTGGACTTCTAGTTGCGGCAGTGGAGTGCAAGCTTGTGTACAGTATACCTAAAAAGTTTTCAAGCAAATTTCAGTGAGTTCTCATTAATGATTTTAGATATAGAGCAAAGAAAATAATGTGATGTCCTTGCTCATTTATGAAATTTTAATTTTCTTGTTTCCATATCTTTTCTCAAAATTCTATTTCATTGCGCTACAGTTTTACACAAAAATAATCATCTTGCCACCCAAAGCAACCAAACACCACACAATAATATTCGTCGTTCCATAACGTTTCTCGAAGTTCTATTTTATTGCGCTAAGATTTCACACAGAAATAACCGTCTTGCCACCCAGGCGACAAAACACCACACAAGTTAATCACCATATCAGTATACGATCGTCACTCAGACAATTTAACAAAATGTATCATTTTCTCGATATTCTATTTTTTTTTGTTGTTTTTTTTGAACAACCCACATCACATCAAAAATTTAGCTTCAGTCACGTAGACGAAATCAGCTTTAACTTATTTCAGTCACGAGGACAAATTTGAACACTTGGATTACTTTTCGTAACATAGACATCACAGTCTAATAATTCGCTTTCGTCCCTTTGGCGTCTTCACTACGCAAATAAAATATGTCACACAGACATCCAACCCTTTATCGTCTCAACTATTTGATTTTTCTTTCCGTTTGTCACACAGACAACTAAACCATAATATTCTAGTCTGTCACGAAGACATCTTATTCCTATCGTAATATTAGAATACTCAAGCCATTTATTCACAATAGAACTCATAAGCTAGAAAGTCACATAGAAATAAATAAACCTTTACATGTAGATAAAATCAAATGTTAGCGCGCATGCATACCTGACTAAAAATTTATCGTGTTGATGACTCATCTGCCGGAGCTTTTTGAGCAGCGTTCTTTACGGCGCTCGTCCCTGGACCTGACACCCATTATTCAAAATCTCATTCGAGTATTAATAAATAATACCACTTTACTCGAATTGGTTTACACAAAGCAAATTTCTTAATTTAATCAATCCACATGCAATCACTCATCCACATCTAGGAATATCAATTACTCAAAAAAAATCATAAATAAATAAACTTGTAGTTATAATCTATTCGAGTCACATGAGAATAATCCATTCATAGGTAGTAAAATTACCCATTTGAAGCTATGACATCCAAAGTAAACATTTCTCATAAAATTATAGTAGCCAAAATGTAGTTGAATCTACATAATTTTCCAATAAAATCATAAATTGCATGAACATTTCATACCCATGGATTTCATGAAAATTCAAGAAGAATTAACAAAATTCCTAATTATAAATACCCAATCAAATCATAAAATTGTATGAAGATTTCATACCCATGAATTTCATGAAAATTCAAGAACAATTAAAAAAATTCCAAGTACTCACTACACTTAAAATTTTTTTTTTTTTTACAACAATACTAACTTAATTTACACACCCACATAAATATCAAGATGTAACTTTCATGCATTAATCAAACCTCATACCCAACATCATACATCCATATACAACATCTAAACATATACAAAATACCATCTTTGAACCACATGCAACACTCAAAATGCCTACATAACAATAGGATTTTTTTTTTTTACATACTAGAAGAAAGAAAAGGATCATGATTCTTACGTTGTACCCACACTTTATTGTAGTTTTATTTTTATTTTTTTCCTTCTTTTCTTCTCTTTTCTTTTCTTTATTTCCTTCTTCTTCCCTTGGTTTTCTTCTTCTTTCCCTCTTTGTTCTTGATCTAGTCGAATATCCCCAAGTGCACCCATTTTTTTTTTTGGGTTTCTTTTTTGCTTGCAAGACATTCAATCATGACCTTATATATATATATATGTATACATACACATATTTATTATATTATTACACATTTATAATATACATACATATATACAATTATATGTATGTACCAATTTTTTTTACTTCTTCTATACATATTTATACATAAACATGTATATACATATATTCAAATTATTGACCATCTATTAAATTCGTCTCTCAGACCCTAAACAACTCCTTGTATATACTAATACATTTTATTCCATTATTATTTATTTATTTTTTAACAATAAATTGATGTCACATGCTTGTCACCCGAATTAATTTCACATGCACTAATGTACATAAAATAATATCACAAGTCAACATTCTTATTTAATTTTTCACACTTTAAATAAAACAATTCTCCCTATAATTATTCTTTATGAAATTATCTCTAAATATTTAAAATATTCATCGTTCATGTTTAAGTCTCATGTCATTACTCATAATTAAATACTAAATGTCAATCCTACACATGCATGTCACATGTGAATATGCTTATGACAAATATTATATATTGATCATGCGTGTTCGGGTCTTACATTCCCCCTCTAGAGATATAAGACCTCTTCCTCACATCTAACCTTTTTCCCCGAAAGGAAGACCTAAGTAGTAAGTACTTTAAAGGCCAATCTCCTACACCACACCCCAACATCGCGCCAATTTAAAAATTTAATAATCACACTTTTCTCCATATTGATCCTTAATCTTGACACCATTCCAAATATCTCCACTACCCTTTTTAGATTATTAAATTTTTCCTCATCTCCCCTTGCAAAGAAAATAATGTCATTAACAAATTGCAAATATGTCACAAAAATTTCATCTCTCCCAACAATGAGATCCTCGGCAAGATCAAATATATCTACCCTACTTACTAACGTACTCAATCCATCAACCACCAAAGTAAAAAGAGAAAATGAAATAAATGATCACCTTGCCATAATCCTTTAGTTGCTTTAAATTTCCCCCATAATTCTTCAATTAATCATAATCGAGAAATTCATTGAATGCAAACATCCGTTAATCACCCACTCTATCTTCTACCAAATCCTTTTATCTTCACAACATAATTCAAGAAGCTCTGGTGAACATAGTATGAATGATAAAACTAAATTCTATGTAATTGTTTCAGACCATTTATGGACTTTGGTAATTGTTATGAAGGACAGATATGAATATGGGTATGATACGATATGGATACGGTGATACTATAACATCTAAAAAGGTAAGATACGAATATGTTAGGATACGTTTATAATAAAATATATTTTATATTTTACTATTATCTAGTGACTTAATAATTATATATTTTGGTAATTCTTTAGCATAATAAGGAAAATTAGCAATTTTTTTAGTCTAAAAAAAACATATATCATATCATCATAGTATATTTACAAACTCTAGTGACTAATTAAAGGAATCAAAACTAATATTTACTTAGTTGATTTATTTAGAAGTATTTATTGTTAAGATTATATTGTAATAGATTCATTTTATGTTCTTTTGACATGTAATAGTAGATAATATTTGAAAAATAAAAATAATCATGTGTCTTCAAAGTTGTATGATTTTTGTTGATGCATTATTGTATGGTGTGGGAATTCGAAAGAAGATGTTAAAGATTAAATTCAAAAATGGGCTTTTCGCACTTTTCACCATCAAAGATTTCAAGATTTTCACTTTGCACTCTCAATGTATCAAACGTGTTGCAATATGACCCTTATGTTAGCTTTTGTTATTTTTTTCGTTAAAAGCCAATTCATTGACATTGACGGAAAAACTAACAGAAAGCTAACATAAGGGTCACATTGCAATATTTTTGATATATTAAGAGTGTAATGTGAAAAATTTAATTTTTGAGGATGCGAAGTGCAATTTGCCCTTCAAAAATTATACATATTGCTCGAATATAAAATTTTTGGCAAAGTATTCAAATATTTTATTATTATCTGATATTTAGGAGGTGTATTTGATACGTATTTTCTAGTATTCGATACGGATACACTAATCTCAACGAAGTATCATTGTTTCATAGTGTAATTGAAACACACTACCACGATACTCCCCAAAGTAACAAATGTAGGTGGTTGCTCCTTGTGAAGTCTAAGACATCTTTTTTATTTTTCAAACAAGCAATTAATGGATAAAAAAAAAAAACAGATGTAAACGACGAATATAACTACACTGGAAAATAACACGGTGATGGTGGGCGCAGAGCCAAGATTTCTTGCTTAGTAGGAAGCGTACTGTTATTCAATATGGATTATCGAATAAGATTGTTAATGTCAAATTTTTAGATGCATAGAACCTAATAAAATCAATTTCACACTAATAAAGGGGCTGAACTAGCGCTGAAAACCATAAAATCAATATTGACCCAAGATGAAAACTCTAAAATTGGCACTGACCCAGGCTGAAAATACTGTGTCAGAACTGAACTAAGATGAACACCACTAAATCAGCACCAAACTGTGCTGAAAACTATTAAACCAACCCTCAATTTGGATGAATACACTGAATCGGGATGAAATCTACTAAATCGACACCATATTGGACAAAAAAACATTGAGCCAACACTAAAATTGGTTGAAAACAATGAACATGGATTAAATTGAGATTAAAACCACTAAACTAATGCCAAACTAGCTAGAAAACTACTAAACCGAACTGAAAACATTAAATTGTGTTGTGATTTGTGTGTGATGGAATCAAAAAAATAGAAAAATTAGAAGATAAACACAAGAATTTTACATGGTTTGACAACTTGCTTATGTCTATAAGGAAGTAGCTGCCTTGTTTTTATTCCACATTGAAACAGGTTTGTAACTTAATATATATAGGTTACAACCCTAATTAGGGTAAATCTCCAAGGCACGTGCGGCTCTCCTAGGCTGGGAAGACTCCTCACTAGCAATTGAAGACATTTATCAAGTCCAAGCAATGCTTGAACTTATCTGCGGTAATGGGGTTGGTCAGCATGTGTGACATTCTTAGATGTGTGAACCTTCTCAAGTATTACTTATCCAGTAGCAAGTAACTCCATGATCTTGTGAAAACCTCATATCAATGTGGTTGGTTCTAGTTCCTCGAACCCTTCTGGCTAGTCCATTAAATCGGCTCCTCCAAATCACCATGAACGAAAGTAGTCTTCACATCCAACTATTCTAACTCCAAGTTCAAATTAGTTACCAATGTCTACAACACCCTGATAGAAGTGTGTCTGACCACGAGAGAATTTCATCATAATCCACTCCTTTCCACTGTGAATAACCCCTTGCTACTAGTCGAGCTTTGTACATGTTCCCTTCCTTTTCTGATATTGTTGCTTTCTTTTTGTATACCCACTTGCATCCAATCGGTCTCATCCCATCTGGGAGTTCCACCAAATCCCAAGTGTTATTCTTATGAATGATTCAATTTCTTCCAACATGGCCTCCATTCATCTACCTTTCTTCTGGCTATTTACTGCCTCTTGAAAGGTAGTAGGATTAGCACTGCTGGTAATGAGTGCATAAGAAATTAGGTTCTCAAAACCATACCTTGTAGGTGGTCTAATAGTGCATCAGGATCTCTGTATAACAGACCTGTGATGTTCTTGGCCTCCTGAACTAGAACCATCTAACCTCTAGATGGGGTTATTTTTGTCAGAACCATCTAACTCCACTTACACCACTTGCCTCTTGTTATTTGCTTCACGTTTCTCATCCTCTTGAAATGCCTTGAGCATGGATGTTTTATCAAACACTGCATCTCTGCTGATCATCGACTTCATGGACTCGGGATCCCAAAAATTGTACCCTTTCACACCTTTCTGGTAGCCAAGAAATATACACTTCCTGAACTTTGAATCAAGCTTTGATCTCTCATCACTAGACATATGCACATAAGCAGGACAATCGTATATTCTTAGCCTAGAATAATCAACTTCATTACCTGTTCAAACTTCCTTGGCAACTTTCCCATCTAGTGTTACCCGTGGCGACCTGTTGATAACCTTTAGGAAGCCCTGCATTCAATCTCACACATCTCACGCTCTATTCAATAGTTTTGTTTGCCCTTTCTGAGATGCCATTTTGCTATGATGTCTTCCGGACTATGAAATGCCGCTGAATACTCTGTTCCTCGCAATATTCCAGAAGCTCTGAATCTGTGTACTATGTACCATTATCTAACTTGAGATATTTAATCTTCTTCCCAGTCTGATTCTCAACTTCAGCTTATTTTAATATGAACTTGACAAAAGTTTCAAATTTATGCTTCATGAAGTAAACCCAGGCTTTCCGAGAGAAGTCGTCTATGAAACTGACAAAGTACTGAGATCCACTCTTTGCCAGCTCTCTGACAGGCCCTCAAACATTAGAATGCACATAATCAAGAACATCCTTCGTCTTGTGTTGACTTGTCTTGAATTGTACCCTGCACTGTTTCTTGAGGGCACATTACTTGCAAAAATCTAGCTTGCATGATTTGAAACCCTTCAACAAATTTTTCTTATGAAGCTCTAGCATTCCCCGGGCACTTATATGTCCCAAACGTATATGCCATAGGAGTGCATCATCTATCTCAGACTCTGCCGTAGCAACTCCCTCACTAGGGGTGTCTATGGGCCGGGTTACCCACGGGTCCCATTACTCTGCCCAAAAAAAATAGTTTTGAAACCGGATATGCCCAATAGTTGGTCCGCCCAAGCTCGACCCCAATATCTTTAAAAAGAGAGCTTGAGTTTGCTCTCAAACCCATTACCTGATCAGAAGGTGGCCAAAAAATCCCGTTAAAACTCGAACCAAGTCGCCGTCCGCCCACCATTCCTTTGAAAAAAAGTTATATTTTTGGACCATTAAATTTGAAATTTTGAAGCAAGTCTCTCAATGTCAGAATTTGAAGTTTTAAAAATTTAGATACTATAAATAATGTTATTATTTTTCTTTTTTATGTATTATAGATATAAGTTTTAAAGGGTAGAGTAATACAAATGATAGATAGATAAGTGAGTAGGTGTCAACCTAGTTGGGATGTATTCATTCTATTGGATGTAGTTTATCCCCTAATTAAAAATTAAATTATTTATTATTTTATTTTTATTCATTTTGACTCTATTTTTGATTCAAAATTATAATTTACATAAATGTTGAGTTACAAAAATATTCATTATTTTTAAATGAAGTTGTATATAAAAAAGTCCACTTAGTAGGCTCGCTAGTTGGGTTGCGGGTAACCTACTCCTACTCGAAGTCCGGCCCGGCCTGCCCGATAACTCACTTGGGTAAGGGGTTTGTGTGCTTCGACAACTGACACATTATCTTCGGACCTGATGTACCTCTCCATATATTGAATATGATCCATTTATTATAATAAATTGGAATTGAACTAGATGAAAGCCTCTAATTTAGCACCAAACTGGTCTAAACAACACCAAATCGATACTAAATTTGGTTGAACCACTAATTCAGAATTGATCCAGAACGAAAACCACAAATTAACGCCAAATTGGCCTAAAACCAACTGAAACAATGCTAAACCAGGCTGAAAACTTAAAATTTACGGTGATAATTAGACATCGGTGACGCAAACACAGATTCAAGCACCCTACAACAGCCATTGAACAATTGATAAAGATAATGACAATAGGAATAATACCACATAGATTGAGTCCAGTGACGACGACAATTGGTTAACATAGAGATTACTACAGCTCTAATGTGTGTTGGGCAGACCCAACCATTTGGCAATTGAGGCACTTGCATAGGTTCAAGTTTACTTACCGAAATATCTGGCTCTAGTACTAAGTTGAAACTTGAACTATTGAATGTTAGGATTAAGGAAAAGAAACATAAGAATAATGGAAGAAAAATAGTATGAAATAATATTGTGTGTAGGGTGTTTGTTATCATCATCCTATCACCTATTTGTATTATATGGATATTGAAGGCAATTACAATATTAAAAAAGTAGAATATAGTAGGAAACCAATAAAGGAAAATGATATAATAACAAAGTAACATAATAAGAAAGTAACACTCTAAGACTCACTCAAACTGGAGTATAGTGATAAAAATGTCAATCTTAGAACAAAGGCTCCTATTGGTAGATGATCCCAATGTTTTGGTTAGAAAATCTCTAAGTTGACTCCAATATCTCTACGTAGTCAATACGGATAATAAAACCAAGCTCGGGGTGACTGTTTCAAACCATTTTGGGATTTTTGTAATCAAAACACTACCATGATACTCCTCCTGAGTAACAAATTCATGTGGTTGCTTCATGTGAAGTTTAAGACACCTTTTTTGTTTTCTAGACTAGCAATCAATGACCACACCAAAACACGACAACATAGAGGAAAATAACAGGCGACAACAAAGGACAAACACAACATCACCATCATCAACGATAGTGACAAACGGACACAACCAACATCACCACATTGAGTCACAAACAAAAAAATAAAATTGCAATAATAAAAAACTAGGTAAACCAACTAGAACTAGAGTTGAATCAGTGAAAAAGGGGTTGATTAGATGCTAAAAACCACAAAACCAATACCGACCTAGGATGAAAACTCCAAATACCACCGGCCAAGGTTGAAAATATTACATCGGAACTGAACCAGGATGAACATCATTAAACTAGCACCAACTGTGTCGAAAACTACTAAACCAACACTACTGGGTTGAGTACGCTAAATCAGAATTAAAATAAGATTAAAACCAGTAAATTGACACCAAATTTGTCCAAAATCTGTTGAACCGACACTAAACTAGGTTGAAAACAATGAACCTGAATTAAACTGGGATCAATACCACTAAACCAACACCAAATTGGCTAAAAAACCACTAAATCAACACTAAACTAGACTGAAAACATTGTACTAGGATGAAAGTCGTTAAACCAACACCAAATTGGTTCGAAGAAAGCCAAACCGACACTAATTTGGCTAAGAACACTAAACTGGGACTAAAAAAGACCAATTGAAATGATACTAAACTGTTGGGTATATAGAAGCTAATTAGGTCACTAAAATTACAAGAACAAGACTCAAACAAAGAAAAAACCAGTGGCTATTTCAGCACAAAGTCGGGCATGAATAAGTGACAAAAAAAAATATGTTGAAACTCCCTCATTCGTTGCCACGATTTACCACCGACTTGGATGGTAGTTGCCTTTGACCATTTTTTTAAAAAACTAGAAGTAAATAGTTTTTTTCTATCATTTTTTGAAACTATTGTAGGGGAGGGGATTAGTGAAGTTCGAACACGCGACTTAAAGGTCCAATAGGGGGTTGCGGAGCCATTAGGCCATCACTGATCTTCACCTAATAGTAACTAAGGACATAACTTTTAAATATTAAAAAATACACCCAAAACTTAAACTACCAAAATACCCAATTAAATTGGGTTTACAAAACTAGCATAAACTGGGTTGAAAACTCAGAATCTACGACGATAATTTGACATTGACAACAAGAGCACAAATTCAACACCCCACAACAATTGATGATCACAAAAATCAATGAACAATTGACAAAGATATTGGTGACCGGAAAGTTGCAACATTTACTGAGTCCGAAGATGACAACTGGTGAACACAAAGATTAAAACAACTTTAATGTGTGCTAGGCCGGCCCAACCACTAAGCAACTAAAGCGCTCGCCTAGGGTCATGCCCCACTCACCCAAGTATCTTTCTATGATACCACGTTAAAACTTGAATAATTGTATGTTGAGATTGAAGAAAAGAAATAGAAGAAGAGTGGAATAAAAAGAGTATGAAACAATATTGTGTGTAAGGGTGTTTGTTGCCAACATCCTAACACCTATTTATATTAGATTGATATAGTAGATTAATATTGAAGACAATTACAATAGGAAAATCACATAATGGGAAAATAAAACAATTGGAAAGTGACATAATAACAAAGTAACATAATAGGAAAGTAATAGTCTAACATTATGCTAATAGTTAGCAAAATTCACTAAACCCTTAATGACCCACAGTCTGGGTACATCGATCCTAAATAAAGTGGGCTCGCGATCTAGATCACCTACATGTACGATCTTAAATTGTAATACGAACCTTACGATTTGTTTTGGAATATGTAGTACAAATATAAAATATATATTAATTGACTACGTATATATAGATTTATAATTATATATTATTTTAGATAACAAAAAATGGAGGGCAAATGTAAAATAAATGATAACTGACTTTGGTGTTTATGGATTTTTTATGATATGTAATGTTGTATAGTAGTGAAAATGATTTAAATAAGAATTCCAAAAAGAATTGCGACCCAAAACACTATACCAACTAAGTCTACTCCCATCGTACCGTGTACATAAGAAAGTGTTGTGTTGTGTACCCATATTATGTATAAAAGTGACCAACGATTTAGGTAACATTGATTATGCTTACTATAATTGAAGTTTATGTTTTTTTGTGAAAAAAAAAAGCAGTCTATGTTTGGTACACTTATTGATTGGGCTATCTTCCCCCTCTTCTCTTGTTTCTCTACTCACAATTGGGAAGTTTGTGAAGTTCTGCATAACACCTAGTAGACAGCACTGTCAGTTAGAAGTGGCTTTCTTACATGTAGAATTTCACATGGTTGACTACTTGATTTCGCACAACTTTCTCTTCTTTCCATCATCATTTTATCTTTGAAAATATC
This sequence comes from Ilex paraguariensis, assembly GCA_963454935.2. Taxonomy (NCBI): domain Eukaryota; kingdom Viridiplantae; phylum Streptophyta; class Magnoliopsida; order Aquifoliales; family Aquifoliaceae; genus Ilex; species Ilex paraguariensis. Next base: position 119,260 of record CAUOFW020005391.1, read on the forward strand.
TTCTTGAAAATTTTAGATTGCAAGCCGACAGCATTTTCGTCACTTGATTAAACCTTTGGCTATATAAGCATAATTTATGTCACTTTCTAAGAAAGATGTTTCTCTTGATTAAGCTTACATAACTTGCTCAGTCGACAGTTTTTTTTGGCCCCCCCTTTTCTTCTCTCCCAACAAAGAAAATCCTTTCAATGATAAATGGGGTTGCTTCTTGTCACCAATTTATTCTTCCATGATAAGGCCCCTTGTTAATGTCAAAACAATTTCAGAAGTGTTTTGGCTTTTAAGTTTGGTACAAGTGTTAAGTAACTGCTTTCCTCTCATCTCACCATTGCCATATAGTAGATAATTCTGTTATATACTTGTAATTTATGATGTTGTGTTGGAATTTTCTGAAATTGTGTTTCTTCCATTCTGCTTGAGTCTGTGTATTCTCAGCTATATTCTCTCAACAATGCATAGCTCTCAACTCTGGCTATCCTTTGTTTTATTATGGTTAGGCAGTAAAAAGGCCTTGGGATGAAGATCCACTTGCTATGAGTGAAGAAGTAATGAAGAATGTATCATTAGAAGTTGTCAGGGAAAAGTTGTTGGAATATGTACATCAGGTAATTTGATTCTTTAATTTATCTACTGTAAGGGCATGCTGTTGATTAGGGAAATGCCTTAGTTACTATAAGATTATGTGGTCATATCAAAAGAGTTTGAATCTCGACTGTTAACTTTCTTATATCAGGAAATCCCATATGGTGTTGAACATCGTTTGACAGATTGGAAGGAGTTACGTGATGGTTCTCTTAGGATTGAGCAGCATCTCATCACTCCCAAGATGAGCCAGCGCAAGATTCTTGTGGGGAAGAATGGTTCTAAGATAGGGTAATGTCCTATGACGAATTACTTTCCATCTGTGTCATTTTTTTCTATTGCTATAGCTAGGGGGCAACTTGGTTTATGATAATCTGGTTCAGCATCAACTTAAAACTAGCAACCTTGGTTCTCAAAATAATAAAAACCAACGGAGCTTGAAACAAACTAACATATATTTATGCTGGGTTAATTTGTTTGGTTCTTCTGGTAAATTTTCCCATTTGAATGAATGTTTATAGTGATCATGGGGTTGGTTGATTCAATTTTATTGTCTTATTGCTTGATTTACGTGTTGATCTTTTAAACTCCCAATTTTGCACATCTATTGAGGTGAGGCCTCTGAATTTATAAGAAAGACTTGGCTATAGTTTTTTGGTCATCATACCCTTTAGTCTGGTTTGGGGTTCCAAAAAACTCTTCAATTGGAACTTAAAATGCAGTAAATTTGAGAACTTGACAAACCAAGACCTGGGTCGATGGTTTAGATACTTGGTTAAGGGATTCATCTTCATTGATAGCATCTAAATTTTACCTAATCTGTATATAGCAAGCTAAGAGAAACCTATCTGTACATGTAAACATGTTCAGCCTTTGTGGTCTGGTGTTAATTTTTAACATCCATCTGTTACTTTCTCATTGATTCTAAAAAATGTGGTGCGGCAATTGAGAAGTTATACATTTGTGTCTGGCTTTGAATTTCCTTTCCTGTGTGAATAAATGTCATCCACTTTCCTATTTCTTTTGGATTCAGAAACGTTTGTGCTTTATAATACAGGAGAATAGGTGTTGAAGCTAACGAAGAGCTAAGGTCCATATTTAAGAGGAATGTCCATCTCATCCTCCAGGTTAGACTTAAATGATGCAATTAGTAGATGAATCATGGCGGGGATAGCGCCTTTTTCTTTCTTCTGCCATCCCAGCCAATTGGGTATATATGGAGAGGCTGGTCAGTTGAATCAGTACCGTTCTTAGCCTTTCAAAGGGCACATGGAGCTGAGACACTTTGCTTCAACGTTCATTTTCCTTTTATGAGGAATTCTGGAGCTCAGCCACTACGCGACAATTGTTCATTTGCTTTTTGTTCACTTAGATTTTTGGAGAGGAGAAAGCATGGTTGGCGCTAATGTTTACTTTCTGATTGCGTGTATACAGTTACAGATTATATATATAAATGTGTATGAAGACGAGTTTGGAAGCCCGGCAGAGTGACTGTTTCAATGTGCTGATTAAAAAAAGATTCAGAATATTGCCAATGTATATCCAAATGGTTGAATACTGGAGACTGTGGCGGCCGGTCATGATTAGTGGTCAAGATTGATGATGTGGCGATGAGTGATATTTTGTTCCAAAATAAACTTATGCCTAAACTAGGACGATGACAAACAAGACAAACTAGCCAAGTTATATTGGTACGAGGCTTTGCGAGGCATTGGCAGTTTTTCAAGCTTTTTACCCTTGACAACTACCCAATTGGTTCAAAGGAATTCGAAAAATACAACGAAATGTCTTATCTCTCATCTTAACCCCAATTATTTTGGGAAAGTATCTTTAATTATTTTTGAAAGTATTTCATCTGCAATGCACTCATTGGATCTGTGCTTGATGTCTGATTGCGGAATCAAAGAATTTCATCGACTATGATGTTAGAGGTAATATTCGACTCAACACGACTTGAATTCGACACGAATTTAATGAAACAGCCTTGATTATAATTGATATGAACTCAAAAATGACGCGACACACGAATACGAAATATAAACGGGTTGTATTCGAGTTTACTTTGTCAACTATCATATTGATATGATCAATCCGTTTATTTAATTGTGTTGACACTAACCTAACAATGACTCATTAACGACATGAACACAACCTGATAATTTTTTATCCAAAAATGATATGCTCAACCTGATTAAATATAATATAAAAAGAAAATATGATTTCAATTCAAGAATATGGTGACTATTATTCCCTTGTGGGGTAGAATAAATCTATTTTAAGTCTAGCAGTTTTAAAATCATGATAACTTTGAAAGACTTAGTTAAGAATGAACACTTCTTCTGTCTTCTCATTTATATGGTAACACGAACAATATGAAATTAACACGATTAACATGTTTAATTAGTATTATAGAAATAAAATGTTATTTATTTGCAACTGTTTATTAATCACTGACATAATTATTATATAAAAAAGATATTTTTACTCATTATTATTATTATGTTTATTAAGTTAATTTTTAGTTTATAGAAAAAGTACGAGCACGAATTCAATTAAGTAAAAATAGAATATTAGAGTTAAATTTTTAACTCAAAGTTTATATGGGTCAATACAAATACGAACATGTATATGAACACGAACACAACACGAAAATAAATAAGTCAACTCAACACGACACGATTAATTAAATGAATTAGGTTATGACTGATTAATATTCGACACAAACTCATATAACCCGACTCAATTTGTGCCCCCTATATGATGTACAAATCAAAGATGATTTTGAAGATTGGATATCACCTATCAAATTTCCGCATCAGTACATTCTAAGGGTTGGTAGGCCCATATTAGTGAAAAATTTTGAGTTAGTATAATATATCAATTTTTTTTGGCACAAGTACAAATCTTGTGAGTCATTAAGGACATATCATTGAAATATAAGAGGTATGTTGTACACAATTGACAATTTGTATATTTTTAATAACAAGAATACTTTTGTGACGCCTAATTTTGGAGGGTCCTATTTAATCTGTTGATCACTTATCAATCCGTAGAATACCCGTGAATATCGTGTAACTCGACATCATACCATTACGCCCTATTTACCGAGATCGATAACTTAACAAAATTCAGACAGAGTCTCCTTTATACATGAAGCTCTACCTAAAACACAACTTGTACAATCATATAACATTGATCACACTGGGTTCATTCATCCATATTCAGTCGCATAGTATCAGATATCATCATAATCATTATCTCTACGTATATTCATTAATAAAAGAATAAATGTCCCAAAAGAGTCTTATATACATACATTTTTAATATAAAACAAATTTTTTGTTTACAAAAATTATATAAGACTAAAAGTAAATATATACAAGGGACTACAACATCAAAATAATTGCTTTTAGTCCTACTTTGTTGTCAAAACGAGCCTATAGGAGGGCCTTCAACAGGAAGCCCGTGCAATACCTGAAAAATATTCTCATAAAGGGTGAGGTAACACTCAATAGTGTAACTCCTATAGAGAATACCTTCCAACCCAAATGTATATAAAATGTCATATGCAACAATAATTTCATGCATTCATTCAAATATATCTACAATGAATAAATGTCATAAATCATGTCATGATATGAGATGAGACTCACGCATGCAATAGCAACACTAAGTCCCATCTCGGGCTCCTACAACACATGCCATATCATGCATATGTATCCAAACATTCTAAGTCCCACACTATTGGTGTTTATGTATACTAAATGACTAATTAATTCATTCTCCGTGTCTTTGTAAGATGATAATTTATGATATTTCACAAAAGGGAAATCACGCCATCAACGAATTTTTAGGATATCCCACTTGCGGTTTCGTTTTCGTTGTTACACTTATTTGGAATTTTACTGTCGAAAAGTGTATAAACCAAGTAATCACATCTTGTACCTAAGGAATAATCTAGCCCTTCTTACTACACTCCGACATGTTTATCCATTTAATTTTTCGTGTGACTCAATCGGACCTTGGTGCAACTTTTTCAAGCCCGCGGTCAACCCACCTATGTAGTGATTGATTTCATACCATACACCTACCACCATCCATGTTAATGACAATGAATATAGTGTAACTTGTGCATATGCAATGCAATATGTAATTGCCTTTAATACCATTCACAATGACAATTATGTGATGAGTCTAATATAATGACATTTCCAACATCATCCTAAGCATGTTATATAAAATAATCAACTCAACAAATACACTTCAATACACCACACTAATCATATGCTAAATGATCATTTAACATACATATTATCTCATAGTCCCGCAACAAGCTAATAATTCTATCAAACTTGATATGCATTAAAACATCAAATCATGCTTATATACAATTAACATCAAATCATGCTTATATACAATTAACATGCTTTAAACCACTAATATGAACTTACATTAAGATAATCATAATAGGATTTCACTAATTAAAAGATTATCTATGAATCTTATATTTGAAGCACTAGTTACATAGGTCAAGAATTAACATGTGATATACACCCTTAGCCCACCCATTTCATATGTCATCTTTTAGGTTGAAATTACATCTAAATAGGAGAAATCCCGCCTCTGGTAGCATGAGCCTACTTAGTAGAATTCCAAAGAAAACTCGAATCTAGCTTCCCCAAACTTTGATTTAATCCTAGACCAAAACTCTGATTCTCGAAAGATACCGTAATTTGACAAGGTTGGTATCCCCAAGTAGCCCTTGCCGTTGTGAATAACTTTAATATTTGATTTGAGTTGGATTGTCACCCGAATTTTGCTAGATTGCAACAAGAAGATTCAATATTTGGCTTTTCTTTTTCTTTTTCTCTTTCTCCCTCTCTCTCACCTGATCCTTTGGTGTCAAGAATTGGTGGAAGACCAAAAGACTTCCATTTTATAAACCTTTGAATGCTTTACCCACATCATCAGCTACCATGTTAGCAAATCTAGACATAAAAAATGGGTTGGTTGTTTCCAATTCTAACGCATCTTAACCTTGGTTTAAAATGAATCAAGTGGGTCTCGCTCATTTACCCTGTGTGGGCAAATAGTGCTCAATGAATTGACTATTTAATTTTCGCCCACCAGAATATCCCAGTCTGTGTTCCCGGAGGGAATGAAAGATCTCTCCATCCACTACGAGGAGGCGGATGAGTTACATGGATTATTATATCATTAAAATTATGAATTATATCATACCCAAATCTTAATTTCAACTGAACTGGGTTGTTTAATCTTTCTTCATAAAGAGTTGTTGTTGTTTTTTTTTTGTGGATATGCATAATCAATATGAAATTGATTATGTATACGCAGAGTTCAAGTTATTCACTTAGTTAGAATCCTTCGTCTTCTCCAACAATATTGGGTGGAAGTGGAACTGTTTGTCTTAGCAAAATAAATTGTTGGGCTCCTACTGTAAACCATGGTTAGGTTGTGTTTGAATTGAAGTACCCACCCCCATTTTTAACAATAATTTTTGCTAACTTGGCAGCTAGGAAATGTCTGCTTGTAAACCTCTTGTTTACTCGTAAATATTGAATGCAATAGTGATAACATGTCGCCATTAATGACATGGTATCACCAATTAATAATAAAATTCAAAATGGATAAGATAAACTCTACTTGATCTTACATAGAGGAAGAATGAAGACTTATTTGTTTAAATGATAGGTTAATTATAAATTTTTATGGGATCTATTTATTTATTTATTTTAATATTATTAGTTGGTAATACCACATCATCTTACTATGTGGTATCACCATTGTAATGAATATTATATTGAATCAAACGGTGATACCATGTTTGCGTTGATGACATGTTATTACTAACTAATAATAAAACTCCAAGTGGGTAAGGTGAAACCCACTTGGACTTACACGAAGAAATGATGGAGAGTTATTTGTTTACATGACAAGTTAGTTATTAATTTTTGTGGGGTCTATTTCCTTACTTGTTTTAATATTATTGGACGGTTATACCGCATCACATTGTCATGTGATATCACCGTTGTGTTGAATATTTTCTCCTTGTTTATAGATACACTGTAAAATTTTTTATCTCTTTAAATATTATATTTAAATTTCTGTCTCATCTCTCTTTTATATTTTACTAGCAATGCACCACTTGTGTTGCACACGCGAAATTTTTTATTGAAAGATTTGATAAAGTACATAAAAAAAGTCTAATTATATATTTAAATTAGATATTATCTCATATTTATTGTACTTAAATTATTTATATTTTCTTCACAACTATAAACATCCAATTGACTAATTTTTTGTGTTCTTTCCTTCGATCTACCAAGTAGTAAGGGTTATAGGATTTTATTTTCTTGATTATTTTTCTTTTTGTCTTTCTTGTTTTTACTTGCCTCAATACTTTTTTACCAATTTATTTTGAGTGTGAATGAAGAGAAAAAATAAATATATCAGTTTTTGGCCATTAGAGATGATGTTATATCAATAAAATTATCGATGTATATTAATATTTGGGTTTTGGGATAATGTTGATTTTATATATCATGTTAAGTATAACATAACCATTCAAAAGTTTTACAAAGATAGAGAAATTTATATGATACGTTAGATATTAGTTTTTTATTTGAATATAAAAGGATATAATCATAATTTATATATTTAAATATCAAAGGACATGTTAGCATTTATAGTTTTTTATAAAGGTAAAATAGTAAATCAAAAATTTTTCATGTTAAGATACGTTTATTAGTAGTATAGATTTAAATTTCTCTCTCCTTTCTCTTCTATCCCACTCATTCTCTCTCCTCTCTTCCATCTCAATGAGAAAATATTCATTACAAATGGTAATACTATGTGGTAAGGTGGTGTGGTATTACCAACCAATAATATTAAAACAAATAAGTAGATAAACCCCATAAAAATTAATAACTAGCCATGTAAGCAAATAACTCCTCACCCTTCTGCCATGTGAGCCCAATTGAAGTTCACTTTACTCATTTAGGATTTTATTATTGGTTAGTGATACCATGTCATCAATGATGATATGATATTAACGTTGCATTCAATATTTACTCCAGCTCACTCTTTTTATACCCTCTCTCTTCCTTTAATTTCCTTCTCTCCTCCCTACAATTTAATTCTCTCTCTCTAAGTAGAATAAAATTGAATTTTTGAAAACCTCAATCAACTACCAAAGATTTTATGTATCTTTGTTGCATGACTTGGGGGCTATGGCAATGAGCTTCCTAGGCTGGTACTTTTTTTCCTCCATTCAAAATGCACATTTGACGAATCTGAGGTCGAAGAATAACATAGTGAAACCATCACCACCACTTTTCTTCAGAAATCATTGAAATTACCCATTTTTTCGTGATCTCATCTCTGATTCGGGTGATTTCGTTGTAGGCGTGGTTGTGAAAATCGACGGCATGGTGTTTTGGTGCTTAAATTATAGAAGGCATGGAGAGGACATGATAGTTCTGCGAGCAAACTTATGAGGTGAGTTGTTGTATGAAACTGATTGAATTTTGAGATGTGTATTTTATATGGATATTATGAAATTTAATTTATTTTAAAATATACGTTTGATGTGAATATTATTAAACTTTTTATTTTTATTTTAATAAAGATAAATGAGTCTTTTAAAATGACTTTGTCCTTAAAGAATCAAAAAATAAGTATTTAGATCTCATGACATATGATGATACTTAGAAGAATTCCAAGTCTGAGCTCGGGTATTGAGGTCAGGAAGGGAGTTCAGCCAAAAAAGCCTGAGCTCGGAGGTCGAGACCTTGGGTTCCCTCGACCTGCACCTCAAAGAAAATAAGTGGAAGACTGCTCACAACCACTAAACGCCCCCTCAATGGCAGTAAATGCCAGTCTAGGCACAAGAACCTCAATCGCCTAATCCCTCGCCTGAATCAAGCAAAGCGTTACAAGGGAGAGGCGAAGATCTTGCCCAATACCCTAGGTAACTAGGAATTAAGCTATAAATACTATACAATGGCAAGCAATAAAAAATAGGACCAAGAAGACCGTGTAATACTTTCTTCATCTTCAATATNATTAAGCTATAAATACTATACAATGGCAAGCAATAAAAAATAGGACCAAGAAGACTGTGTAATACTTTCTTCATCTTCAATATAATTCCTAGGAGCAAGAGACTCTATTAAAGAGTGGATTAGTAGAGCTCCCGAACTGGTGAACCACTATAACTCCTTTATGCAATCCACCCCTTTCCTCTCAAGTTGCAACTTGTAGTTCAGATCAAATCCCATAGTATACTTATTCTGCTCAATCATGATTCGCACATCATTAGTTGGTGCTGTCTGTGGGAACGACAGTTCCTGTTACAAATATACTGATTTTCTTTTGTAATTGATGGTTTCTACGCACAATATGAACAGAAGCCAGTTGAATCCTCAATGGTTGCAGAACCAGAAGGAAGCCACTAGTGGAAGACAACAAGAAAATCTTTAAGACTTCTTGCCCACCACTGAGACTAATCTTCCCACGGCGGATCCCTCTCCAAATAATGAACTAGAAGCTCTTTGCCTAGTCAACCAACGTCTATTACAATAGAACAAAGAACTCTTGAAGCTTCTACAACGTCCTCAAAAGACACGACCAGCCGAAGATGATCCCCTATAAGGGGAGCATCCACGTCTCAATCCCTTAAGGGAAGTTAACGAAGGGGAGAACATAGCCAAGCCATAGACCATGCTCCTCANTTAAGGGAAGTTAACGAAGGGGAGAACATAGCCAAGCCATAGACCATGCTCCTCATCCACCTTCCAAGAACGAAGACAATGAAGAAGTATAGAGTCAGAATAGGGGAACTGGGAAGAACTTGTTTCTCCCTTTCCAGCAAGAAAGAAGAGAACAATATTGAGAACAACGTTTTAGAGACATCCAACAAAGAACTCAACCACATGAAGGAGGTTGTGAAAGGTAAGACCCCTATAACTATAGATTCCTTGGTGTAGCAGACTGAGTCCCCTTTTACTACTGATGTACTGTATTTTTCTCTCCCTCCGAAGTTCAGAATGCCCCAGATGGAGGTCTTTGATGGTACAAAAGATCCCATTGATCACCTCAACTCCTACAAAAACCAAATGGAGTTGAACAAATATCAAGGCTCTGTATGATGCCGAGCCTTCACCATCATGTTAGAGGGCTCAGCCTTAGCGTGGTTCAATAGGCTAGCCTCGGTGTCCATCTCCTCCTTCAGAGAGCTCTCCATATCCTTTGTGTCACACTTCATAGGATCTTAGACCTATCAAAAATTGAGCTACCATCTGTTGAATGTGAAACAAGGACCCAACGAGAACCTACGATCTTACGTCCAAAGGTTCAACTCAGAATCACTAAAGGTAGACGTTACAGATGAAAAGTTTGCCATCACTACTTTCATTGCTGGGTTAGGAGTATAGTTGAAGGACTTAATATTCTCCATATCTAAAAACCTATAAGCTAGTATGACGGAGGTGCTTGCCAAGGCATAAAAGTACATTAATAGTGAAGAGGCTCTCCTTTTTAAAGTGGGGAACTCATCCATGCAGAAGGAAAAAAGGAAGGAAGAAAAAAAGAGGGACCAAAGTCCCAAAAAAGAAAAAGGCTAAGACAGGTCTCCAAGAAGAGGCAGAGATCATTCCTCCAAAAGAAGAGGAGATGTCAGGGATCGCCTAGGTCCTCCGCAACTAGAATTACAGCTGAGGTACTCACCTCAGTAGCTCACTCCATTCATAGCTACGATATCCCAGATCCTCTATGAAGTACAAAATGAGAAATTTCTGAGGTGGTCACCTCAAATGAAGGCAGACCTAGCAAAACGAGATGCGACAAAGTTTTGTGAGTACCATAGAGACTATGGCCACCTCACTGATAATTGCATCTAGTTGAAAAAAAAATTGACTTTCTGATTCAATGAGGGCAGTTACACCACTTTGTGGCGCATGATAATCAGAACAAGGCCCACCCTCCTCCAACACCTCAGCAGCAAACTCTTGCACAACACTAGTAGCCAATGGGAGAGATTAGGATGATTTCTGGAGGATTCGCTGTTGGTGGGAAAACAAGCTCAGCCAAAAAAGCCCACATGCGCAAGGTTAGGGCTTAGGAAATGTTGGAGGTGTAGATTGTGAATAAGGCACCCTAGATGAACATGGACATCATTTTCTCGGATGCAGACTTGGAGGGGTATCAACATCCCTATGATGATCCTTTGGTGATAAAAGCTATCATTGCTAATAGGGCCATTCATCGGGTCTTAATCGACAATGGGAGCTTTGTTCACATTATCTTTGCATCCGCCTTCGACAAAATGAACATAGGTAGAGACAAGCTTGAACCAATGAGAACACATTTTTTGGGATTCTCAGGGGAGAGAGTATGACCCCTAGGATCAATTCAACTCATCCTCACCCTAGGGAGCCCGCCTTGCCAATCCACCACTGTAGTAAGGTTCCTGGTAGTAGATGCCTCCTTAGTATACAATGATCTGTTGGAAAGACCTTCCCTCAATGCCATAAGGGCCATCCCCTTTGCCTATCACTTGGTTATAAAATTTTCTACTAAAAATGATATTGGAATGGTCCTAGGAGACCAATGAGTGGCGAGGGAATGCTACATGGCATCAATGAAAAGGAAAGATGTTGAAAACATCTAGTTAGATGAGTTGGACATGAGAGATGAGTTGGATTCAAGACCTATGCCTTTGGAAGAGCTAGAGTCCATCCAGCTCAACAAAGAGCCAGAGCACATGGTATATATGGGGTTGAAGTTGACTAAAGAGCTCAAAGACCTCCTTGTTTAATTCTTTAGAAGGAACATGGGGGTATTTGCGTGGAAGGAAGAAGATATGTAGGGAATTGACCCCTCAGTCATCACGCACAAGCTCAGCGTGAACCTAGCCTACAAGCCCATCAAACAAAAATGAAGGAGTTTTGCCCCAGAACGCCAAAAGACAATCAATGAGGAAGCTAGCAAAATTCTCTATGCCAAACCATCAGGGAGGTAGACTACCCAACCTGGTTAGCTAACGTGGTCCTTGTTAAAAAAACCAATGACAAATGGCAACTCTACATCAACTTCACTGATCTGAATCAAGCTTGCTCCAAGGATAGCTTCCCATTACCTCGGATAGACTTGATCGTAGACGCCACGATTAGACACTAGCTCCTCAGCTTTATGGACACCTTCTCAGAGTATAATCAAATCAGAATGGACCCCAATGACTAGGAGAAGACATCATTTGTAACTGAGCAGGGAACATATTGTTACCAAGTCATGCCATTTGGATTGAAGAACGCTGGAGCTACATATCAATGTCTAGTAAACTGAATGTTCCAAAAATAGATTGGGTCATCGATAGAAGTGTACATTGATGACATGCTTGTGAAATCATTAAGAGTCGAGCTCCATATCAAACACCTCGAGGAATCCTTTTAAATCCTCAAGAAATACCAGAGGAAGCTTAATCCAGCCAAGTGCGCCTTTGGTGTCTCAACTAGGAAATTCCTTGGTTTCATAATCAATAACAAAGGAATCAATGCAAAACTGAAAAAGGTCAAGGTGATAATAAACATGTAGCCTCCCTCCAATACCAGAGAGATCCAAAGCCTAACAGGAAAAATAGCAGCCTTGAGTCACTTTGTCCAGGTCAAGCGACAAATGTCAACCCTTCTTTTAGATTCTAAAGAGAGCTTTCCAATGGGATACACAGTGTGAGGAGGCATTCAAGGCCCTCAAGGCCTATCTTAGCACATCCCCAATTCTGGTAAGCCTAAGGAAAGGAGAGGTGCTCACCCTTTATCTAGTTGTTTCAGACTTCTTAACCAGTGCATCGCTTGTCAGAGAACAAGACAGAGCTTAGCGGCTAGTTTATTATTATAGTAGAGTTCTAAGAGGGGCAGAGGAAAGATACCCGAAGATGGAAAAATTGGTCGTAGCTCTGGTTACAATTGTAAAGAGGCTCAGACCTTTTTTCGAGGCTTATACCATTGAAGTTCCTATAGACCAGTCGATGAGGTAGGTGTTGCATAAGTCAGAATCCTCGGGAAGGTCGGTCAAGTGGGCAGTAGAGCTCAGCGAATTTGATATTAGATACAAACCCAAGATCGCAGTCAAAGGACAAGTGCTGGCAGATTTCATTGTAGAATTCACCACGAGTCCAGAAGCATCCATAGAAGCTAACCAGCTAGTACCCGACCTCCCCATATGGAAGCTTTCAGTAGATGGAGCTACCAATGCCCATGAAAGCGGTGCAAGATTGATCTTGACCTCCCCTGATGGCATAAACATCGAATACGTCCATAGGTTTGAATTCAAGACTTGAAACAATGAGGCAGAGTACGAAGCCATCATCGCCAGGCTTAACTTGGCACATTCAATGGAGGCAGAACAACTCATAATCTGTAGCGAATCCCAACATGTAGTAAAGCTGATTGAGGAAACTTCTGAGGCTAAGGGAGAAAGAATGATCTAGTACCTCAAAAAGGTGCAAGAATTGATTAAAAAGTTTGTACAAGTTAAAATCAAGCATGTCCCTAGAGCTGAAAACTCCCGAGCGGACGCTTTGACAAGGCTTGCTACAACTTTCCAAGAAATCCTGGATAGATTAATCCTAGTTGAACACCTAGATGAACCATCCGTAAGTCATGAGGATGAAGAGGTGCTCCTCGCATCGGCCCTGCCGAGATGGATGGACCCAATCAGAGAATATTTTTAGAATGGAACCTTCCCAAAAGACCCCAAAGAGGCTGCAAGCTAAGAGCTAAGTCATCCAGATTCACAATTCTACAAGGAAACTTGTATAATCGAGGCTTTTCAGCACCTCTCTTTAAATGTGTAGAAGATGAGGATGCTAATTACATTCTCAGGAAAATTCATGAGGGGATTTGCAGCAACCATATTGGAGCTCGAGCTCTGGTAGGAAAGGTACTAAGACAAAGGGTACTTTTGGCCCAGTATACTTAGAGATGAAACAAATGTGATCAAAAGATGTAAGGTCTGCTAGGTACACACAAATGTCCCTTATTGTCCACTAAAGCTCCTAACATCGGTGGTAAGCCCTTGACCTTTCTAATAATGGGGTTTGGACATACTTGAGCCCCTTCCCACTACTACTGGACAATGTAAGTTTGCCATTATTAGGGGGGATTATTTACTTGATCCAAAATTTATACACCCAAGTACAGGCAGTCAAGTTGTAGTAATAATCCGGTTAAGTTTGGATTCGAATCCACAGGGAACTATGATTGGTGTTTTAAAGTAAGCAATAATAGAGACCAAGTAACTGAAAATTTCGAGAGTTTGGAGTGGTGGGGTTTTCTTGAATAGAATAGAAGATTCTTTTCAAGAGTTTTTTAGACAAAATATAAGATTCTCAAAATGTAACAGCCACCCTTTAGCTCGAGGATCAGGACATGTAATAGAGTATCCGTTTTATTATGTTTGTGCTTTATAACTCAATTAACTCCCATGTCAACAACAAGTTAACTGGAAGATAGAGATGGATTGTGAGAATTAAGAACATGATTCCGATGCCTTTCTAGAAGTTTACAAGAATTGTCTCTGCCGAGACTTAACTCATCTACAAAGAAGCAAGTGTTTCTACAAGCCATCCAACCATGACATTAATAATCCATTCTTTGAATAAAGCGCAATAATGGTGGGGATTGAAAGTTTTCATGAAGAGCTAGCCGGGGTACTTGCCTTGAACCAACGGGTCTTTCTATGCAGGAGTCATCTGTATCATGGATGGAGCCCTTGGTTATACAAAGTACCTCAATTTTGCTAGATACATTCAATCATCCAATGAGTAGGTGGAGTATAAAGCATTAAAGCGTGAAGAAGTTGCACAAACATAACTTTCGGATAATCTTTACATATTCATTACCTCTTACTAAGAGTGAATGAGGAGTTACTCACTTTTCATGTCCTTGGCAAAGGTAGAAAAGTGAGTGCTACTCATCCCTCTAAGTAGAGGAGCTACTAAATGAAGCAAACTAAAGAGGAACTTATCTTCAATGAAGAATAAGTGAATCACTTTGCACCCTTCACCGCTTTGGTAAAGCTCTAGAAAAGTGGAATAATTTCACTCTTCTAAAAAAGAAGGATGCTTAAGCAATGGAAAAGAAATATATAAACAATAAAAGTGAAAGAAAGGTAGTTACTTTTGGAGGGTTTCCACCACAACCAAAAGATGAACTATCCCTCTTGATACTTTGTAAATAAAAGTAAGTACAACTACAAAGGGAGTCTAAGCCTCCCTTATGGTTGGCACAACATGCATGTAAAAACTTAGCATAAGTAAATAAAAAACTTCAACTACAAGGGGAGTCTAAGCCTCCATCATGGTTGATGTAAATGCAAAATGAAAACATAAACATGAAATGTTCAAGAACTAGATTACCAAAACAATCTTATTTTACAAGAACAAGGATTGCTCCCCCTTTTCTCTCCCAGAGGAAGAATGTCCTTTGAGCTCCCAACATGGAAGTATTTATAGGCAAGGAAGGGGAGGGGGAGGGTAGGAGATAAGAGAGGGTGAGTGAATAGTGTTTACTACCCATGGGAACCAACTACTCTGCAGGCAGTCTGTAGAAGATGTTCGAATGTGATCTGGCACTCGAACGTTAAGTCTGTCTTTTCTTTAAGGATGTTTGAACGTGAGATGCTGTTCGAACGTTGTCTGTGTCTTTGCTTTGAGGGTGTTCGAATGCCAAATGGGGTCTGATTCCTTCCACTCAAGTAGCCTGTGGTCTCTGACTTGATCATTTTCATCCGTCTTGAACAACTTTGACTTTACACTCAGCAACTTAGTCCTCAATCACTCAAGACAACTTTCGAACGTGTAGTGGCGTTCGAACGTTGTACTCAAGTACTTCTGGTTCTTCTTTCTTTATTGCAACACGCTATGTCTCAGCAGCTGGTCTTGGCAGGATTTCAGAGGACGTTCAAACGTTCTTGCTTTGTTCCAACCTTCTGCAATTTTATTCTCTATTGTGCTGGTGTTACATTCAAGTGTGATTTTTGTTGTTCTTGAGCCTTTGTTCTATTTAGGACCTGAAATGTCATTCTTAAACTTCATCAAAGTACAATTAGTCCAAAAGGCATAGTAAAATTGTTAACTTTACGCACGAATCACACCTCCGAACTTAAATATTGCAAGTCTCTAGTAATACAATAACAATAAAAGGTAAATCTATTCCCTATGCCTTTTTTGTAGGTCATCCGATTGCATTTAGCTTATGCAACAAGCCGTTGAACCGCTAGGTTTACCGTAGTGGACGAGTGATGTCTCGTGAGGATTTTCAGTGAAGCTACCCACAAACTTCAGTCGAACAAGTGCGTATGTGAGATTGCTGACTAAAAATAAATAAGCATTATGGTCGTTGAGACACTCGACTCTCAATCGTTACTTTTCCCTACATTTTTTTCCATCGGTACTCATTCTATGCAAAAATTAGCATCTGTTGCATCAACACTTGAAATTCCTTGAGTAGTTGGATGGTTATATTGGAAATAAGAATTGGTATATAACAATCATTTCCTTTTTTCACCTTCCATGGATAGCTTTGATTACACAAATCTCTTTGGGAATGCTCTGAACAAAACAAGTCACTCCGATTATAGTGACATATCTTTCAAAGGTGGCATGTGATCAGAAGATAGGCAGTCAAAAAATCTCATGCATTATTAGTATAAAAGTGACATTTTTGAGGAAAACAGGCTTAACCTTGGCATAATCTCAAGGAAGAATATTGATGCAAATAGAGAAATTCTAGTTAACACACCCCACTTGTAGTAGATAATACATGTATGCATCACACTTGAGATCACCTAGGGCTTTTTGTAGGTTGTAATGGGGCTAGAGGTTAGTGGCTAATGAAAGAACGTCAATGGTGATCAAAGGCTATCTTTGTACATAGTGTTACACACCTCTTTCTAGTTTATCAAAATTTTGCCTGGGAATGAGATTTCTTTCTTTCATTTTTTCTATTTTTCACTTTCTTGGCAATTCTCTGTCTCATAGTATCTTTTTGGTTTTTTAGTTGGCTCTACCGATTTTCCTTTTATTGAACAATAGCCACCTTTTTCTTTTCTATTTTTCTTGCCTTTCTGTTATCATATTGATTTGCAAGAGGGTGCAAGAAATTAGATAGCAAGGTATGGTAAATATATGCTTTTGTGGCTTTGGTCATTACACGGGCGAAAAAGAATTCATTCTTTTAAGGCTCAAGCATGGCTGACTAGGGATATACTTTTGTAAAAGAATTAGCTAAGGCTCAAAGTTGATCCAAAGATGGCCTAAGATCCTTTCTCAAGTATGTGCATATGTATATATGTCTGCAAAAGTTCTCCGTGGGTTATGAAAATAGATCGCTTTAGTTGCATCAATCAAAGCAAGGTTAATGAGATTATTTAAAGAGATTAGAAGTGAAAGAGTTTACCTGGAGTAATTGTTGATATTTTCTCGAAAAGCACTGTAAAGCTCAAGACTTACCATGATTTTCTTTGTCATCTCCACTGATTATGTCGAGTGTTCTGAGGAATGTCAGTTATATAGCGATTTCATTTTCGAGTCTGATCACCGTATACCTCAAGAATAGCTCATACTGATATACATTTGACAATTAAATCATATAGATAGTATCGAGGTTCCAAAAAAAATGTGGTTTTACATCTTGTTTGTTAAGTTGAGGTGTCAAACCGATCATTTGCTTAATCATTTTTCATAAGCAATCTTAACATCCACATTTGTTTCATCATTAACAAGAATTACAGTGCTAATCCTATACATGCATTTTAAACAAATAAAAATGTTAAACTGAATCATTCATTCCATAAAGGATAATGCGTTTACAATAATGTCAATGATGAAATTCATCCATTCAAAAGATATCCACAATCAACTCTAAAAAGAACTATACATCCCCCCTAAATATAAGTATCCACAATAATTGCAAAATGAGATAAACATCCACAAGAATTATCAAAAGAAACTCCTTCACAACAGTACATAAATTTCTTAGAAACTATTCAAAGAAGAATCAACAAACAACAATCAATCAAGAACAAAAATCAACTACTCCCCCTCAAGAACAGAAATAAATATCTCAGTCTCCCTCTCCATCAGCACTACTAGCACCACCACCTCCACTAGCAGGATCTCATCCTGCTTAGCTTCAATGCTAAGCATGATGTCCCATAGAGAACGTCGGGTGGTCATGCTGGGGCCTGCTTGATCTGGCTGCTCTTTCTCTGAATCCATTTCTCTCTCTTCTTCGGCATCCAACTCATCCTACACCTTATCCATTTCTTGAGGAGGGGGCATCTCTTGCCTAGTTGCCGGGGCGCCACTATGCCCTAGGTTTCTCTTGAACGACCCTTTGTTTAGCGGCCCCATTGGCTTTTGGATTTCCATTTTTGGCCTCACCCTTACCCCATTGTCGGTGCATATCTCAATCACAAGTGTGCTAAATGGGAGTGCACTCCTCTTTGCATCGCACCCCTTCTTTATTTCATTCAAAATCAACGAGGGGAGGTCGATGCTTTGCCCTCGCCCTAGTGCATAGAGTAAGTGTGTCATCTTGAACAAAATCTCATTTTTTCTTCCTATGGGGGCTACGTTCGCCACCACAATCAAATTAAGCATTTTGTACTTGTTCGTGAGCTTTCTTTGTTTTAAAAATTTCCTCCCTCCCCATGAAAAATCAATCAGCCTCTTCAACTCCTTTCCAACCACATTTTTCTTTGGCGGGTACGTTGGGTTTTTTACTCGAGGCATCTCTTTCCTTTCCTCCAAAATACATGCCTCATCTATATCTATGTGGGTGCCTCGTATATATGTTCGAATTGCGCCGTTGATGATCTCGGCGTTGGAGTAGAACTCCCTCACTAGGTCAACAACGGCGTCTCCACTATTCCTCAAGTGCCATACCCACTCCCTTTTCTCCATTTCTTCCAACAAACCCAACTTAGTAAAATTAGTGATTACAACATCTCGTTCACAAACCAAAGCGTGATTATGAAAGAAATTTTCATACCTCTCAGCTTTAAGAGCACTGGGAAATCTAGTGTGATCATACCTCTTCTTTCTTTGCTTCCCTTCTCTTTCTTCATTGACCTCTTCAATGAAGTTGGGTTCTTGGTTTATTGGTGGAGTGCGGTTGACAGGAAGCTTGACCCTAGGCATTGTGTTGTTCTCTGATTTGAGCTTGAGAGGGTGTTAGAAGTCTTGATTATTTGGTGAAAATTGGGGATTTTTGATGTGGAAAAGCTCTTGGGTGGTTGATTTGTGGTGGAAATGGGGAATGAGTGGAGTATTGAGGGCTGGGGAGTGAAAAGAGATCCTAGGGTTTAGAGGATTTTGGAATTTTTTTGGGAATTTTGAACTGAGGAAGACCATCCAGGTATTTATAGTTTGAGGAGGAATGTTCGAACGTGGTTAACGTTTGAACGTAGTATGAAGGATTTTAAAATATCGTTCGAACGTGGTGAGCTCCAGTACTTTTGAGTTCTATCAGAGACCAAAGTACTGTAATGTTCTGTCGTTCGAACGTGCTATTGGCGTTCGAACGTGGTGAGCTCCTAGTACTTTTCATTTCCATCAGAGACTTCATCAGAGGCTGAATATTGTAAGCAAGGGACGTTCGAAGGCCAATTTTTCTGCACTACATTATGCAAAATAAAAAAGGGCAAAACATTCAAGTTTGAACCAAAAATTCATGGTGTCTCAGGATAAATCCCTACCCACGCTCAAGGTTGGTATTTTGGGACATTCCTTACTCGGCCCATGTTTTCATTTCAGTCAAAAGAGTTTGTACAAAACAAAAGGAATTTTTACATTTTTACAAAAATTCAGACCCTTAGCTTTCATCCCAACTATTCTAATCCGAGTCTTCATCTATCTCCGTGCAATTTGAACAACCAGTAACTCTCCCAATTTCCTAACTCACAAACCGGTTAAGTAATGTACCAGAATAGGATGACGTGTCAGGATAATCCTTACTCTGCCCAGTCACGATCCAGTCTAATCGATTGAGTGCTCGACCAAAAATTGGTTCAGAACACTGATTATATCTCTTCTCGTGAAAGTATCTACCACACTGTTTACATGCACCAAGTCTTTTGGCACAATGACATTTAGCATAGGTGCTTCGGCCACATAAGGGTTTCGCTTGTTGTTCTCGGATCTAATTCTTTCTTACCAATCTTGTTTTTCTCATGATCATAGGGTGCACATCAGAAGGAAATGTGTGTAGAACTCCTAAACTAAACCAAAAAAGTTTAACATCCATGCTTTTTATACTATTATGACTCACTATCTAGTTCTTTAACGTCTGCCAGTCACAAAGACGATCAGAGATGACCCACAAACATAACCATCAAAATGCAAAACATGGTAGTCAAAATACGGTACACAATCTGATCAAGATTAGTAACAACAACAACACATATTTAAAAATTTTCTACGGGCACATATGAACTTTAGTTCTCTCCCCCCAACCTAAATTGAACATTGTCCCCAATGTTTCGAATTTACCGATCTGGTGAGCTTTGGAGATGAGGTTGAATGGTAGAGATCTTGTTCATTAGCCAAAATCTACAAGCAAAAGTACACAAATCAAACATCTCGTTGCTGATCTGGGTTAGGATGATAACCCTTGATTCTGAGTACAGACAGAAGAAGCATAGCCATGTACAAATAGAGTAAACATATGTAGATCGTAAGACAAAGGATGGGGTTTTCAGGTAGTATGGTCATGGTGTTGTTGGGAGATGGATCGTGATTCCAGAGGATTGTAACAACGGAGAATAAGAAGAAAAGCAAAAGAAGAAGAAGAAGAAGAAGAAAGAAAAGAAAGGGGAAAGGGACAAAAGTGCATGCAAAGAGAGGAAAAGGGGGTGGGGGCCTTATAAAGGTGGTAGTGTGGTTCGGGTTAGACCGGGTTCTCCTAGACCTGGCCCATTTTTGTGTCGGCANGTACGATATGCCCAGAGTGCATCAGTTAGTCTTGACGACCAATCTTTGCGGTCTGGATTTACCGTTTTTTCTAAAATTAATTTGATATCCCGATTAGCTAATTTAGCCTGTCCATTAGTTTGTGGATGGTATGGAGTTACAATTTTGTAAAAAATCAAGTTTTTTTTCATTAGATTCCAAAAAGGTGGATTACAAAAATGAGCACCTCTATCACTTATGATGGATTTTGGGATTCCAAATCGGGATGAAATATTTTCTTTTAAAAACTTGATCACAATTTGATGATTATTATTCCGACATAGAATTTCCTTAACCCATTTGGATACATAATCTACGGCTACCAAAATGTATAGATAGCCAAAGGAAGGAGGAAATGGTCCCATAAAATCGATGCCTCAACCGTTAAAAATTTCAATTACCAGAATGGAGTTTAGAGGCATCATGTTTCTTCTTGAAATATTTCCAAACCTTTGACATCTATCACAAGTTAAACAAAAAGCATGAACATCTTTGAGAAGTGTGGGCCAGTAAAATCTGCACTGTAGGATTTTCGCAGCAGTTTTTCTAGATGGAAAATGGCCACCACATGCTTCGGAATGAAAAAAATGCTATTACCTATTTGCTTTCTTGAGCGGGGATGCAACGTCTTATAATTTGATCCTTACAGTACTTAAATACGTATGGATCTTCCCAAAAGAAATTGCGAACCTCTCTTAGAAATTTCTTTTTGTCTTTGGGGAAAAGGACAGATGAAGTGTTCTACTNTAAATACGTATGGATCTTCCCAAAAGAAATTGCGAACCTCTCTTAGAAATTTCTTTGTCTTTGGGGAAAAGGACAGATGAAATGTTCTAGTAACAAGAAAATTAGCAATATCAGCGTACCATGGTGTCTCATCATTTATGAACAGTTGTTTATTGGGGAATTTTTCATTGATTGGCATTCCATCCTCATGAAATTCGTAAGTTAACCTGGACAGATGTCTGCCACCACATTCTCAACACCTTTTTTGTCCTTAATGACCAAGTCAAACTCTTAAAGTAAGAGTATCCATCACAAGAGCCTTGGTTTAGGATCTTTTTTTGTGAGAAGAAATTTTAGTGCTGTATGGTCAGTGAATACAGTAACAGAAGAACCAACAAGAAAAGAATGAAAATTTTCCAACGTAAAGACTACGACAAGTAATTCTTTTTCAGTTGTCGAATATTTCATATGAGCATCATTCAAAGTTTTACTTGCATAGTAAATCACATGTGGTTTCTTATCTTTTCGTTGACCTAACACAACACCTACAACATAGTCACTTGCACCACACATTAGCTCAAAGGGTAAAGTCTAGTCAGGGGGTTGCATTATTGGGGTAGAAATTAACATGCAATTAAGCTGATCAAAATTTTTTTGGCATGTCTCATTCTGGTCAAAGAGTACATCTTGACTTACATGGGTTTAGCTATGGTACTGAAATCTTTTATGAATCTCTTGTAAAACACTGCATGTCCCAAAAATGATCGGACATCTTTTACAGTCTTAGGTGCAGGCAAATTTTCAATCAGATCTATTTTCGCTTTGTCAACTTTCATGCCCTCAAACGACACAATGTGACCTAAGACAATGCCTTGTGTTATCATAAAATGATATTTTTTCCAATTGAGCACCAGATTGGCTTTTTGACATCTTATCAACACTTTTTCTAGGTGGGCCAAACATAAATCAAATGAGTCACCATACACAGAGAAATCATCCTTGAACACTTCCAAAAATTTCTCGACCATGTCACTGAATAGACTAAACATGCATCTTTGAAATGTTGCAGGAGCATTACAAAACCCGAAAGACATACTTTTGAATGCAAAGGTACCAAAGGGGCACGTGAATGTGGTTTTCTCTTGATCATTGAGTGCTATCTCAATTTTATTATACCCGNAAATGTTGCAGGAGCATTACAAAACCCGAAAGACATACTTTTGAATGCAAAGGTACCAAAGGGGCACGTGAATGTGGTTTTCTCTTGATCATTGAGTGTTATCTCAATTTTATTATAACCGGAATAGCCATCCAGGAAAGANGCATTACAAAACCCGAAAGACATACTTTTGAATGCAAAGGTACCAAAGGGGCACGTGAATGTGGTTTTCTCTTGATCATTGAGTGTTATCTCAATTTTATTATACCCGGAATAGCCATCCAGGAAAGAGTAAAATTCATGGCCTGTAATTCTCTCTAGAACCTGGTCAAGAAAGGGAAGAAGGAAGTGGTCTTTTCTAGTCACCAAATTTAGTTTTCAGTAGTGAATACACATCCGCTATCTTGTGACGACTCTAGTTGGTACCAGTTTATTTGCATCATTTTTTANGAAGGAAGTGGTCTTTTCTAGTCACCAAATTTAGTTTTCAGTAGTGAATACACATCTGCCATCTTGTGACGACTCTAGTTGGTACCAGTTTATTTGCATCATTTTTTACGACTGTGACTCCAGACTTTTTAGGCACAACTTTGGTTGGACTAACCCATTTGCTATCGGAGATGGGGAAGATTATCTCAGCATCTAAGAGCTTTAACACCTCTACCTTGACGACTTCCTTCATNATCATTTTTTACCACTGTGACTCCAGACTTTTTAGGCACAACTTTGGTTGGACTAACCCATTTGCTATTGGAGATGGGGAAGATTATCTCGGCATCTAAGAGCTTTAACACCTCTACCTTGACGACTTCCTTCATGTGAGGGTTCAGTCGTCGCTGCATTTGACGAGAGGGTTTTGAGTTTTCTTCAAGGTATATGGCATGATTGTAGATTAACGGGCTTATACATTTAAAGTCAGCGATGGTCCACCCAATGGTGCTTTTGTGGCTTTTAAGAACTTCAATCAGTTTAGACTCTTGCATGTCTGTAAGCTTAGATGAAATTATCACTGGAANTGAGGGTTCAGTCGTCGCTGCATTTGACGAGAGGGTTTTGAGTTTTCTTCAAGGTATATGGCATGATTGTAGATTAACGGGCTTATACATTTAAAGTCAGCGATGGTCCACCCAATGGTGCTTTTGTGGCTTTTAAGAACTTCAATCAGTTTAGACTCTTGCATGTTTGTAAGCTTAGATGAAATTATCACTGGAAATGACTCGTTCTCTCCTAGGAATGCATATTTGAGGTCAGATGAGAGAGGTTTCAATTCAGGTTTTGGTGGCTTGTCACTTGATGAGAGTGGCTTTGTGTCACTTGGTGAAAGTTCCTCGAATTTGGGGGCCTATGTATTAACAGCATAAGTTGGGAAATTCTTTGGATCATCATTTATTGTTTTAGATGTGATGGACTCTGACAGAGAAAGTTCAGTGGAATTTTTATAGAATATTTTATTTAGATGGTCTTGGACCAAATACTCAATGGAATTTATTTCTCTTTCTTCTCTATCCTCTCCTGGGTGTTTGGCAACATTGAAAATATTCAGCTCAAGAGTCATATTTTCAAAGGTTAATTTCATGACCACATTCCTGTATTTGATTTGTGCATTTGAAGTTGCTAGGAAGGGTCGACCAATAATAACAGGAATTGGATTCTCTAAATATTTTGTTTGCTGAGTATCTAAGACGATGAAGTCAACAGGGAATACAAAGTT
>CAUOFW020005391.1:151434-161603 GCA_963454935.2 Ilex paraguariensis
TGGTAAGCTTTGGAGATGAGGTTGAACGGTAGAGATCTTGTTTATTAGTCGAAACCTACAAGCAAAAATTCACAAATCAAACATCTCGTTGCTGAGCTGGGTTAGGATGATAACCCTTGATTCTGAGTGCAGACAGAAGAAGCATAGCCATGTACAAATAGAGTAAACACACGCAGATTGTGAGACAAATGATGGGATTTTCAGGTAGTATGGTCATGGTGTTGTTGGGAGATGGGTCGTGATTCCAGAGGATTGTAACAACGGAGAATAAGAAGAAAAACAGAAGAAGAAGAAGAAGAAGAAAGAAAATAAAAGGAAAAGGGACAGAAGTGCGTGAAAAGAGAGGAAAAGGGGGTGTGGGCCTTATAAAGGCGGTGGTGTGGTTCGAATTGGACTGGGTTCTCCTTGACCCGACCCCTTTTTGTGTCGGCAGGCGCTTTTCTTGAAGCACTGTTCTGGATCCATTAAAAGAATGGTCTTCATATTTTTGACGAAGTCCTCCACAAAGGGTTTTAATCGCTAACCATTAACGATAAATATATTACTGTTCGATGGGTTCTCCCCTTCCATTGCCCCATGTTCAAACAATTGTCTGACAATTTATGGTCCAGTCCATCTTGATTTCAACTTACCAGAAAAAAGGCGGAGTCTTGAATTGAAAAGTAGAACTTTTTGATCTGTTTCAAAAGACTTTCGCACAATGTTCTTGTCATTAAAAATTTTCATCTTGAATTTTGCAGTCA
This sequence comes from Ilex paraguariensis, assembly GCA_963454935.2. Classification (NCBI taxonomy): domain Eukaryota; kingdom Viridiplantae; phylum Streptophyta; class Magnoliopsida; order Aquifoliales; family Aquifoliaceae; genus Ilex; species Ilex paraguariensis. Next base: position 152,178 of record CAUOFW020005391.1, read on the forward strand.
TAGCATTTTCATATGCTTCATTTCTCAGTTCCTCCAATTTTTTAATCTGAAGTTTTCTTGCTAGTCCGGCTTTGTCCATGTCAAAGTTCATTGTCTTAATAGCTCAGTATGCCCTATGTTCCAATTCCATAGGTAGGTGACAAGGCTTCCCATAGACTAATCGGTAAGGAGACATGCCCAAAATTATTTTAGAAGTAGTAAGATACGCCAAAGTGCATTAGTTAGTCTTGACGACCAATCTTTGCGGTCTGGATTTACCATTTTTTCTAAAATTAATTTGATATCCCGATTAGCTAATTTAGCCTGTCCACTAGTTTGTGGATGATATGGAGTTGCAATTTTATNTCTGGATTTACCATTTTTTCTAAAATTAATTTGATATCCCGATTAGCTAATTTAGCTTGTCCATTAGTTTGTGGATGATATGGAGTTGCAATTTTATAAAAAATCAAGTATCTTTTCATCAGATTCCAAAAAGGTCGATTACAAAAATGAGCATCTCCATCACTTATGATGGATTTTGGGATTCCAAATCGGGATAAAATATTTTCTTTTAAAAACTTGATCACCATTTGATGATCATTATTCCGACTTGGAATTGCCTCAACCCATTTGGATACATAGTCTACGGCTACCAAAATGTATAGATAGCTAAAGGAATGAGGAAATGGTTCCATAAAATCGATGCCCCAATAGTCAAAAATTTTAATTACCAAAATGGGATTAAGAGGCATCATGTTTCTTCTTGAAATATTTCCCAACCTTTGAAATCTATCACAACTTTAACAAAAAGCATGAACATCTTTGAAAAGTGTGGGCCAGTAAAATCTGCACTGCAGGATTTTAGCAGTGATTTTTCTGGATGAAAAATGGCCAGCACATGCTTCTGAATGAGAAAATGCTATTACCTGTTCGCTTTCTTGAGCGGGGATGCAACATCTTATGATTTGATCTNGAGGCATCATGTTTCTTCTTGAAATATTTCCCAACCTTTGACATCTATCACAAGTTTAACAAAAAGCATGAACATCTTTGAAAAGTGTGGGCCAGTAAAATCCGCACTGCAGGATTTTAGCAGCGATTTTTCTGGATGAAAAATGGCCAGCACATGCTTCTAAATGAGAAAATGCTATTACCTGTTCGCTTTCTTGAGCGGGGATGCAACATCTTATGATTTGATCTTTACAGTACTTAAATACGTACAGATTTTCCCAAAAGAAATTGTGAATCTCTCTCAGAAATTTCTTTTTGTTCGTAGGGGAAAAGGGCAGATGGAGTGTTCAAGTAACAAGAAAATTAGCAATATCAGCGTNAAGAAATTGTGAATCTCTCTCAGAAATTTCTTTTTGTTCGTAGGGGAAAAGGGCAGATGGAGTGTTCTAGTAACAAGAAAATTAGCAATATCAGCATACCATGAGGTCTCATCAATTATGAATAGTTGTTCATTGGGGAATTTTTCATTGATTGACATTCCATCATCATGAAATTCGTAAATTAACATGGACAGATGGTCTGCCACCACATTCTCAACACCCTTTTTGTCCTTAGTGACCAAGTCAAACTCTTGAAGTAAGAGTATCCATCGCAAGAGCCTTGGTTTAGCATCTTTTTTGTGAGCAAAAATTTTAGTGCTGCATGGTCAGTGAATACAGTAACAGAAGAACGANTTGGTTTAGCATCTTTTTTGTGAGCAAAAATTTTAGTGCTGCATGGTCAGTGAATATAGTAACAGAAGAACGAACAAGATAAGAACGAATTTTTTCCAAAGCAAAGACTACAACAAGTAATTCTTTTTTAGTTGTCGAATAGTTCATTTGAGCATCATTCGAAGTATTACTTGCATAGTATATCACATGTGGTTTCTTATCTTTTCGTTGACCCAACATAGCACCTACAACATAGTCACTTGCATCACACATTAGCTCAAAGGGTTAAGTCCAATCAGGGGACTGCATTATTGGGACAAAAATTAACATGCAATTAAGTTNATTCTTTTTTAGTTGTCGAATAGTTCATTTGAGCATCATTCGAAGTATTACTTGCATAGTATATCACATGTGGTTTCTTATCCTTTCGTTGACCCAACATAGCACCTACAACATAGTCACTTGCATCACACATTAGCTCAAAGGGTTAAGTCCAATCAGGGGATTGCATTATTGGGACCAAAATTAACATGCAATTAAGCTGATCAAAAGTTTTTTGGCATGTTTCATTCTGGTCAAAGATTACATCCTGACTTACATGGGTTTAGCTATGGTACTGAAATCTTTTATGAATCTCCTGTAAAACACTGCATGTCCCAAAAATGATCGAATATCTTTTACAGTCTTAGGTGTANCCAAAATTAACATGCAATTAAGCTGATCAAAAGTTTTTTGGCATGTTTCATTCTGGTCAAAGATTACATCCTGACTTACATGGGTTTAGCTATGGTACTGAAATCTTTTATGAATCTCCTGTAAAATACTGCATGTCCCAAAAATGATCGAACATCTTTTACAGTCTTAGGTGTAGGCAAATTTTCAATCAGATCTATTTTCGCTTTATCAACTTTCATGCCCTCAAACGACACCATGTGACCTAAGACAATGCCTTGTGTTATCATAAAATGATATTTTTCCCAATTGAGCACCAGATTGGCTTTTTGACATCTTATCAACACTTTTTCTAGGTGGGCCAGACATAAATCAAATGAGTCACTATACACAGAGAAGTCATCCATGAGCACTTCAAAAAATTTCTCGATCATGTCACTGAATAGACTCAACATGCATCTTTGAAATGTTGTAGGAGCGTTACAAAGCCCGAAAGGCATCCTTTTGAATGCAAAGGTGCCAAAGGGGTATGTGAATGTGATTTTTTCCTGATCATTGAGTGCTATCTCAATTTGATTGTACCTGGAATAGCCATGCAAGAAACAATAAAATTCATGACATGTAATTCTCTCTAGAACCTGGTCAAGAAAGGGAAGAGGGAAGTGGTCTTTTCTAGTCACCAAATTGAGTTTTTTGTAGTCAATACACATCTGCCTTCCTCTGACGACTCTAGTTGGTACCAGTTCATTTGCATCATTTTTGACCACTGTGACTCTAGACTTTTTAGGCACAACTTGGGTTGAACTGACCTATTTGCTATCGGAGATGTGGAAGATTATCCCGACGTCTAAGAGCTTTAACACCTCTGCCTTGACGACTTCCTTCTTGTGAGGGTTTAGTCATCGTTGCATTTGACGAATGGGTTTTGAGTCCTCTTTAAGGTATATGACATGATTGCAGATTAACGGGCTTATACCTTTCAAGTCAGCGATGGTCCACCCAATGATGCTTTTGTGGCTTTGAAGAAGTTCAATCAGTTTAGACTCTTGTAATTCTGTGAGCTTAGACGAAATTACTACTAGGAATGACTCATCCTATCCTAGGAATGCATATTTGAGGTCAGATGGGAGAAGTTTCAATTTAGGCTTTGGTGGCTTGTCACTTGATGAGAGTGACTTTGTGCTACTTTGTGAAAGTTCCTCGAATTTGGGGGCTCATGTATTAACAACATGAGTTGGGCAATTCTTTGGATCATCATCTATTATTTCAGATGTGATGGACTCTAACAAAGAAAGTTCAATGGAATTTTCACAGAATATTTTATTTAGATGGTCCTGGACTAAAGACTCAATGAAATTTATTTCTCTTTCTTTTCTGTCCTCTCCTGAGTGTTTGGCAACATTGAAAATATTCAGCTAAAGTGTCATATTTCCAAAGGTTTATTTCATGACACCCCATTACTGCAATTGATTAGTGCATTTGAAGTTGCCAGGAAGGGTCACCAATAATAACAGGAATTGGATTCTTTGAATGTTTTGTTGGTTGAGTATCTAAGACGATGAGATCAACAGGGAATACAAAGTTGTCCACTTGGACAAGTACATTTTTAATAATACCCCTAGAAATTTTTANCTAAGACGATGAGATCAACAGGGAATACAAAGTTGTCCACTTGGACAAGTACATTTTTAATAATGCCCCTAGAAATTTTTATAGATCTGTCTGCCAACTGAAGTGTGACACTTATGGGTTTGAGTTCTCCCAGACCCAATTGCTGGTAAACAGAGAATGAGAGTAAATTGACACTTGCTCTAAGGTCTAGCAGTGCTTGTTCGATTCTAAAATTTTCAATGACCCACGACATAGTTGGACACCTTGGATCTTTGTATTTTAGAGTGGTTTTGTGTTGAAGCGAAGCACTGGCATGTTTTGTCCACAAGGCTCTTTTTTGAACATTCTGGCTTCTCTTGACTGTACACAAGTCTTTCAGAAACTTGGCATAAGATGAAACCTGTTTGATTGCATCCAGAAGTAGGATGTTGATTTTTACTTGCTTGAAGAGCTCGTAAATTTTTGGCTGATTATTCAACTTCTGTGTAGTTTTGAATCTATGAGGAAAAGGAGCAGGAATAGAACACGAAGATTTTCTTCCCTTGATGGCTCTGGTTCTTGTTCAATCATGGGCTCGGGTTCCTCTCCTCTCACAAGTTCAGGCTCAGTTGGTTCAAGTTTGATTGGTGAGTTGACTAGGATGGATTTTGACTTTGGAATTAGCATGTCTCTGATGGTCTTGTCAATCACCTTGCCACTTCTTAATGTAGTGACAACTTGGGCTTGACCTTGTGGGTTTTCCATGGTTGAAGGATTTCCCATATGAAATTGGCCCTGTGGTGGTTTTGGTTGGGCAGGAAACTTGCCTTTCTCATGTGTGGTCATGGACTGGGTGAGCTTTTGAATGTGGCTTTTAAGATCCTCAAAAGATTGAGTGGTCTGAATTTTGAAATCAGTAAAAGCCTGGGTGAAACTATGGTTGTAGTTCATTTGGTTTTGCATGAACTGATTTAGTGTGTCCTCGAAGCTCTTNTGAGTTCTCCCAGACCCAATTGCTGGTAAACAGAGAATGAGAGTAAATTGACACTTGCTCTAAGGTCTGGCAGTGCTTGTTCGATTCTAAAATTTTCAATGACCCACGACATAGTTGGACACCTTGGATCTTTGTATTTTAGAGTGGTTTTGTGTTGAAGCGAAGCATTGGCATGTTCTGTCCAGAAGGCTCTTTTTTGAACATTCTGGCTTCTCTTGACTGTGCACAAGTCTTTCAGAAACTTGGCATAAGATGGAACCTGTTTGATTACATCCAGAAGTGGGATGTTGATTTTTACTTGCTTGAAGAGCTCGTAAATTTTTGGCTGATTATTCAACTTCTGTGTAGTTTTGAATCTATGAGGAAAAGGAGCAGGAATAGAACACGAAGATTTTCTTCCCTTGATGGCTCTGGTTCTTGTTCAATCATGGGCTCGGGTTCCTCTCCTCTCACAAGTTCAGGCTCAGTTGGTTCAAGTTTGATTGGTGAGTTGACTAGGATGGATTTTGACTTTGGAATTAGCATGTCTCTGATGGTCTTGTCAATCACCTTGCCACTTCTTAATGTAGTGACAACTTGGGCTTGACCTTGTGGGTTTTCCATGGTTGAAGGATTTCCCATATGAAATTGGCCCTGTGGTGGTTTTGGTTGGGCAGGAAACTTGCCTTTCTCATGTGTGGTCATGGACTGGGTGAGCTTTTGAATGTGGCTTTTAAGATCCTCAAAAGATTGAGTGGTCTGAATTTTGAAATCAGTAAAAGCCTGAGTGAAACTATGGTTGTAATTCATTTGGTTTTGCATGAACTGATTTAGTGTGTCCTCGAAGCTCTTCTTTTTGTGGTGGTTGGTATGTGGGAGGTCCTTGAGGTGGTGGGTGTGAACCTTGTTGTTGGTTCATGGAAATTGGTTGTGTGTTTCTCCAACTGAAGTTTGGGTGGTTCCGCCACCCTGGATTGTATGTTTTAGAGTATGGGTTGGAGTAAGGATTGTTGAAATTAGAGACAACATTTGTTTGCTCCAATAAAACCTCTTTGAATGCTGGAATTGTAGGACACTTCCCAGTAGGGTGTCCTGTCAGTGCACAAATCCCACACACTTGTTCTGTGAAAGAGCTGACATTAACTTGATGAACCTTTTTCATCTCTAAAGCTTCAAGCTTTCGAGACAAGGTGGACATTTTTGCTCTTAGGTCATCATCTTCTTTCAAGACACACTTATCCCCTTGGGAAGTAGATGGTTTGGTTTCAACAATGGTAGGGGAGGTTGAGTCCCACATCTGAGAACTGTCAGATAAGGTATCGAAAACATTGAATGCCTCCTCTGGACTCTTGCTCATAAACTCTCCTTGAGCCATCATTTCAACAAACTGACGCAGTCTAGTGGGCAACGAGTCATAGAAAAATCCTACCAAAGTCTAATTCTCAAAAGCATGGTGTGGGCAGGACAAGAGCAGATCCTTGAATCTTTACCAACTTTGGTTAAATGTTTCTCCTTCTTTGATCAAAAAATTCATTATTTGCCTTTTCAATGCATTAGTGCGATACTTTCTAAAAAATTCATTTTGTAATGCCCGCTAGTCAGGTATTGAAAGAGCTTTTAAAGAATTTAGCCATTGTTTAGCTTTGCCCCTTAAGGAAAAAGGGAAAAGTTTCATCTTGACCAGTTCAGAATTGTCTTGAAATGTTCCACATACTTCCTCAAAATCTTTTATATGCATATATGGGTTTTCTGTTTCGAGTCTATGAAATTGAGGGAGTAGTTGAACTGTCCTCGTCTTTACAGTAAAGAAGGGTGCATCTTCAGGAAAGACAAAACAAGAGGGGACACTATTCCTTGTGGAATTTAAGTAATCCCTTAGAGTTCGAATGTTATCTACTTCCCCCGCTCTTACAGGAATTTCCTCTCGTCTCTCACCATTTGCCATTTTACTTTCACAAGAGTCTACTACTAATCTAGGTGAAAGTGGTTCAGATTGATTTACAGACCCAGAAGATTCAAGTGGCAAATTTTGATAGTGAGGAGCGTTTTCATACATAAAAGTAATCAAAACAACTTTATATATAGTAAAGCAAATTTATACAAAAAGTGAGGTCTTTTTACCTTTTACCGTAAAACACCTTTTATGGTNGGCGCCAAAAACTTGACTTGATCCAAAATGTGTACACCCAAGTGCAGGCGGTCAAGTTGTAGTAATAATCCGGTTAAGTCCGGAGTCGAATCCACAGAAAACTATGATTGGTGTTTTGAAGTAAGCAATAATAGGGACCAAGTAACTGGAATTTTTGAGAGTTTGGAGTGGTGGGGTTTTCTTGAATAGAATAGAAGATTCTTTTCAACAGTTTTCTAGACAAAATATAAGATTCTCAAAATGTAACAATCACCCTTTAGCTCGAGGATCAGGACATGTAATAGAGTATTTGTTTTATTATGTTTGTGCTTTATAACTCCATTAACTCCCGTATCAACATCAAGTTAATCTGAAGATAGAGATAGATTGTGAGAATTAAGCACATGATTCCGATGTCTTTCTAGAAGTTTACAAGAATTGTCTGTGCCGAGACTTAACCCATCTACAAATAAACAAGTGTTTCTACAAGACATTCGACCATGGCATTAATAATCCATTCTTTAAATAAAGTGCAATATGGTGGGGATTGAAAGGTTGTCATGAAGAGCTAGCTGGGGTACTTGCCTTGAACCAACGAGTCTTTCTATGCAGGAGTCATCCGTATCATAGATGGAGCCCTGGGNGATTGAAAGGTTGTCATGAAGAGCTAGCTGGGGTACTTGCCTTGAACCAACGAGTCTTTCTATGCAGGAGTCATCCGTATCATAGATGGAGCCCTGGGTCATACAAAGTACCTCAACTTTGCTAGATACATTCAATCATCCAATGAACAGGTGGAGNATACTTCCTCAAAATCTTTTATGTGCAGATATTGGTTTTGTGTTTCGAGTCCACGGAATTGAGGAGTAGTTAAACTATCCCTGTCTTTATAGTAAAGGGGGGGTGCACCTTCAACAAAGAAAAAACAAGAGGGGATACTATTTCTTATGGGATTTAAGTAATCCCTCAGAGTTCGAATGTTAGGCACTTCCCCCTCTCTCATAGGAATTTATTCTCGTCTCTCACCATTCGCCATTTTACTTTCACAAGAGTCTGCTACTGATCTGGGTGAAAGTGGTTCAGGTTGATTCACAGACCCAGAAGATTCTGCTGGCAAATTTTGATAGTGAGGAGCGTTTTCAGACATAAAAGTAATTAAAACAACTTTATATACAGTAAAGCAAATTTATATACAAAAAGTGAGGTCTTTTTACCTTTTACTATAAACACCTTTTATGGTTTCCCNTATATACAAAAAGTGAGGTCTTTTTACCTTTTACTATAAACACCTTTTATGGTTTCCAGGTAATTGGGCCAAAAACTTGACTTGATCTGAAATATATACACCCAAGTACAGGCGGTCAAGTTGTAGTAATAATCCGGTTAAGTCTGGAGTCGAATCCACAGGGAACTATGATTGGTGTTTTGAAGTAAGCAATAATAGAGACCAAGCGATCGGAAATTTTGAGAATTTAGAGTGGTGGGATTTCTTGAATAGAATAGAAGATTCTTTTCAAGAGTNAAAACTTGACTTGATCCAAAATGTGTACACCCAAGTGCAGGCGGTCAAGTTGTAGCAATAATCCGGTTAAGTCCGGAGTCGAATCCACAAGAAACTTTGATTGGTGTTTTGAAGTAAGCAATAATAGGGACCAAGTAACTGGAATTTTTGAGAGTTTGGAGTGGTGGGGTTTTCTTGAATAGAATAGAAGATTCTTTTCAACAGTTTTCTAGACAAAATATAAGATTCTCAAAATGTAACAATCACCCTTTAGCTCGAGGATCAGGACATGTAATAGAGTATCTGTTTTATTATGTTTGTGCTTTATAACTCCATTAACTCCTGTATCAACAGCAAGTNTGTTTTATTATGTTTGTGCTTTATAACTCCATTAACTCCTGTATCAACAGCAAGTTAATCTGAAGATAGAGATAGATTGTGAGAATTAAGCACATGATTCCGATGCCTTTCTAGAAGTTTACAAGAATTGTCTGTGCCGAGACTTAACTCATCTACAAATAAACAAGTGTTTCTACAAGACATTCGACCATGACATTAATAATCCGTTCTTTAAATAAAGTGCAATAATGGTGGGGATTGAAAGGTTGTCATGAAGAGCTAGCTGGGGTACTTGCCTTGAACCAACGAGTCTTTCTATGCAGGAGTCATCCATATCATAGATGGAGCCCTGGGTCATACAAAGTACCTCAACTTTGCTAGATACATTCAATCATCCAATGAACAAGTGGAGTATAAAGCATTAAAGCATGAAGAAGTTGCACAAATATAACTTTCGCATAATCTTTACATATTCATTACCTCTTACTAAAGAGTGAATGAGGAACTACTCACTTTTCATGGCCTTGGCAAAGCTAGAAAAGTGAGTCCTGATCATCCCTCTAAGTAAGAGGTAATG
>CAUOFW020005391.1:163300-173870 GCA_963454935.2 Ilex paraguariensis
GGCCAAGTTCTCTAAGCATGATTATAATGACGAGTCATTTCTGCTAAATCTTGACCTCTTGGATGAAAAAAGAGACGGGGCTTTGCATCACATTGAGAGTTACCAAAGAAAAATAGCAAGATACTACAACAGGAGGGTCAAACACAGAAGTTTAAAAGTCAAAAATCTGGTACTCAGAAAACTTCTTTCCACGAAAAAAAATCCCACTCATGGAAAGCTAGGTCCCAACTGGGAAGGTTCTTACATCATTTCGAAGATAATCAGACCCGAGAATTATGAGTCACAAATAGAGGAAGGAAAAATCGTACCTCACTCTTGGAATGCTGAACATTTGAAGAAATTTTTTAACTGAATTCTTGTAAGAATGCCTCCATCAATAAAGTGAGAAGTTACAACTCAGTCAGCATTTCACTGCTAACATTAACAACAAATGAGCTCATTAGCTCATAAACAAAAGATGAGCTCTTTAGCTCATTAATAAACGATGAAACTTTTCAGCTTATAAATTAACAATGAACTCTTTTGCTCATAAATTAATGATGAGCTCTTCACCTCATAAATAAAAGATGAGTTCTTCAACACATAAATAAACGATGAACTCTGCAGTTCATAAACAAAAGATGAAGCTCCTCAGCTCAGTAAGAAAAAGGAGCTCTCAAAGCAAAAGACTTGTCAGCCCAAACATTCTAGTTATCAAAAGTAACATGGCAAGGTGTTGAAAAAAAACAAATTTCATTCACAAGTATTGCAAGTTACAGAAACAGAGATACTAAAAAGCCTAAGCACCCCCAGAACCCTATTTCAGCTTTGATACTTCCTCTTCTAGTTGAGCGTTTTACAGACCACAACAGGGCATTCTCTGCCTTTAGCTCGTCCAGTTCCTTCTTCATCTCAAAGAGTTGATTCTTGAGGCTCGAATTCATAAATGCAAGCTTCACCTCTATAGTTGTGAAATCAACCTCACCAAAAAAAGAGCCTGAGGACTACAACGATGCACTGCCATTTCTTTTGTGTTTCCTCGAAGAAGTAGGCACATCATCACCCTCATCTGACTCTGCAGAAGAAGAATCTAAGTTGAAATCAGGAGAAAGAGGGTACACGGCAAAGTCCAGAGCAGGGACATAAGCACTAAACCAAAGAAGATTCTGGGGGGTAACTAGTGATGAGAAAGGAATAGCCTCAACATGAGTCACCTAGTTAACACTTACTAGCTTAACATAAGCCATAGTAAGAAATAATCATAGTATTCACAACTTATGGAAGAACATCTTATGGAAGAACAAATCCTAGGCCTCTACCTCTAACAAAGGAATGCCCCCAAAAGTAAGGAACTTGGGAACGTGCGCATTGCTGCTCAAAAATCTCCAAGAGTTCCCAGAGGCGAAGAAAAAATGTTGAGTCCAACCTTCAGGAGAATGATGGATTTCAAGGACCAATGAAGGATCGAAGTGGCATCTCCACATGAAGCGACTGAAGCAAGGGACATGTCATAGTCAAGTTCGTAAAAGTAGAGAAACTCAACAACAGTGGAAAACTCATCATTACCTTGTAGACGCCAAAAAATAAAAAATCTTATCATAGTACCCCATCCTTCTGGAGAAAGATGAGAAGGACACAACCTGAGGTAGGCTAGAATCCATCCAATGGAAGGATGGATGGATAGATGAAGGCCCTCGAAAGTGCCTTTGAAAAAGCAAGTCTCTTATGGGGAGAGATAATTGCAAGGCTCATTAGGAGTAGGAACTCGGAGAGGTAAGTCAGCAGATAGAAGGAACCGCCTTTTAATTCCATCTAGCTTCGAGGATGTAAGCACAGAAGGGAGAAAGAAGGTAGAGTACCATGCCATGCCAATCATGACTTGGGCTTGCTGTTTGAACAAGGATGTGAGGGAGCCATGAGAACCGAAAGACAGAAAGGAAGCCTCAGAAAAAGAATGTTGAATGATGAAGAAGAAACCCCAAATTTCGTAGACAATAAGGAATCCTAAAGCTTATGAAGGTAATAGGGAATCCCATTAAGGCACAAGAAACACGCAAAGATGGACAGACGGCCCTTATCGTTTCCATAATCATTACGGCGGAGGCGTTGTAAGTGTTTAGTACTTAAATTTAGCATATTACTATGCCTTTTAAAGACTAATTGTACTTTGATGGAGTTTAAGTGATGATATTTTAGGTCCTAAAGTGAACAAGAGCTCAAGAACAACAAAAATACACTTGGATGTAACACCAGCATATTGGGGACAAAATTGGAGAAGCTTGGAACAAAGCAAGAACGTTCGAATGCCAACTCAGAACGTCCACTTGAACTATGAAAAGACCAGATTGCTGAGACATGGTGTGTTGTAGCCAAGAAGGAAGACCTTGAAGTACTTGAGTACCATGTTTGAACGTTCACTTGAATTGATTGAACACCAGGGTGATGAGTGCAAAGTGTCAAGTTCTACATAAATGTGTGGAATAGGTTTCCACAGAAGACCACATGCCACTTGAGTGAGAGGGTTAAACCCCATCTGGCATTCGAACGCCCATAAAGCAAAGATAGAAGAAACGTTCGAACGCCATACTATATTCGAACGCCCATAAAGAAAAAATAGAAATCACGTTCGAACGCCAACTCATGTTCGAACGTTATCTATAGACAGACTGCAGAGTGGTTGGCTTTCACTTGGACTTGGGTGACATACACTATTCTTTCACCACCCCCCTCCTCCTCCTTGCCTATAAATACTCCCATTGTGGGAGCTTCATAGAGACTTGGATAGATAGGGAGCTTGATGAAGGCTTAGACTCCCACTCATGTAGCTAGCTTTAGAGATATATTTGCTTGTATCAAGGGAGATAGTTCATCTTTTGGTTGAGGAAGTAACCCTCCATTTCTTGGTTGAGGAAGCCACCCTCCAAATGTGACTAGCTTTCTTCTACTTTTATTGTTCATGTCTTTCTTAGAAGAGTGAAACTCTTCCACTTTTCTAGAACTTTTACCAAAGCCATGAAGGGTGGAACGTAATTCACTCATTCTTCTTTGAAGATTGGCTCCTTGTGTATTGTGCTTTCATTTCGTAACTCCTTTACTTGGAGGGATGAATATTACTCACTTTTCTAGCTTTAACCAAGCCATGAAGAGTGAGTAGTTCCTCATTCACTCTTTAGTAAGAGGTCATGAACATGTATTGATTATCCAAAAGTTATATTTGTGCATTTTCTTTATGCTTTAATGTTTTATATTTCACTTATTGAATGATTGAATGCATCTAGCAAAGCTAAGGTACTTTGTATAACTATGGGTTCTTTCTATGACACGGATGACTCTTCCATGGAAAGACTCATTGGTTTAAAGCAATTACCCTGACTAGATCCTCATGACAACATTTCAATCTTCACCATTATTTTGCTTTATTTAAAGAATGGAGCATTAACGCCATGGTTGGATACCTTGTAGAAACACTTGCTTGTTTGTAGACGGGTTGAATCTTGGCACAAACAATTATTGTAAACTTCTAGAAAGGTATCAGAATCATGTGCTTAATTCACACAGTCCATCTTTATCTTCCGATTAACTTGTTGTTGACACGGGAGTTAATTGAGTTATAAAGCACAATTATAATAAATCGGATGATTACTTACATATTCTGATCCTTGAGCGAAAGTGTGACTGTTTCACATTTGAATTTATCTTATATTTTGTCTAGAAAACTCTTGAAAAGATCTTATATTCTATTCAGGAAATCCCATAACTTCAATCTTTCAAGGTTCCAGTTACTTGGTCTCTGTCACTGCTTACTTCAAAACACTAATCATAGTTCCCTGTGGATTCGACTCCGGACTTAACCGGATTAATACTACAGCTTGACCGCCTGCACTTGGGTGTGCACATTTTGAATCAAGTCATTAAGAAGGTAGGTGGGCGCAAATAACGATCAGATTATCACCTTTCACATTAAAAGAACAACTCAGCTCAGACCAGATAGAGCTCAGATGAGCAGTTCAGCTCAGGTCTACCCGAGGATGTTCTCTTCAACTTAATATAGGCAAAGCTCAGGTAACGCGACAGAAATAACTAGGGGAAGAGTTCCCATGCAAAAAGTAGACTGAATTCTCTAGCTCTAGAAGGTTGAGCTCTCCATAACCCGAGGGAATATAAGGCTCTTTGGGTCATAAAATGGGAACTTCAACTTACAAGCTTTTCAGCTCATAAGAATGAGCCCACCAAAGTTAAGGCCTAAACCACTCAACTCAATAGTTCTTCAGCTCTTTAGCTATTCAGCTCATCCAAACTTAGCAAATGCACTTTAAGAAGAACTAAGTTCTCCTCAAAGTAGGGGCAAAGGGGAGTAGGTAGAATGGAAGAACACAATAGTCATAAGAACACAAGGGCACCAACAAGACAAACGTGTTTCTTCTTTATTTTCTAATAAAGAGTTGGTTTNGAGTGGTTGGCTTTCACTTGGACTTGGGTGACATACACTATTCTTTCACCACCCCCCTCCTCCTCCTTGCCTATAAATACTCCCATTGTGGGAGCTTCATAGAGACTTGGATAGATAGGGAGCTTGATGAAGGCTTAGACTCCCACTCATGTAGCTAGCTTTAGAGATATATTTGCTTGTATCAAGGGAGATAGTTCATCTTTTGGTTGAGGAAGTAACCCTCCATTTCTTGGTTGAGGAAGCCACCCTCCAAATGTGACTAGCTTTCTTCTACTTTTATTGTTCATGTCTTTCTTAGAAGAGTGAAACTCTTCCACTTTTCTAGAACTTTTACCAAAGCCATGAAGGGTGGAACGTAATTCACTCATTCTTCTTTGAAGATTGGCTCCTTGTGTATTGTGCTTTCATTTCGTAACTCCTTTACTTGGAGGGATGAATATTACTCACTTTTCTAGCTTTAACCAAGCCATGAAGAGTGAGTAGTTCCTCATTCACTCTTTAGTAAGAGGTCATGAACATGTATTGATTATCCAAAAGTTATATTTGTGCATTTTCTTTATGCTTTAATGTTTTATATTTCACTTATTGAATGATTGAATGCATCTAGCAAAGCTAAGGTACTTTGTATAACTATGGGTTCTTTCTATGACACGGATGACTCTTCCATGGAAAGACTCATTGGTTTAAAGCAATTACCCTGACTAGATCCTCATGACAACATTTCAATCTTCACCATTATTTTGCTTTATTTAAAGAATGGAGCATTAACGCCATGGTTGGATACCTTGTAGAAACACTTGCTTGTTTGTAGACGGGTTGAATCTTGGCACATACAATTCTTGTAAACTTCTGGAAAGGTATCAGAATCATGTGCTTAATTCACACAGTCCATCTTTATCTTCCGATTAACTTGTTGTTGACACGGGAGTTAATTGAGTTATAAAGCACAAGTATAATAAATCGGATGATTACTTACATATTCTGATCCTTGAGCGAAAGTGTGACTGTTTCACATTTGAATTTATCTTATATTTTGTCTAGAAAACTCTTGAAAAGATCTTATATTCTATTCAGGAAATCCCATAACTTCAATCTTTCAAGGTTCCAGTTACTTGGTCTCTGTCACTGCTTACTTCAAAACACTAATCATAGTTCCCTGTGGATTCGACTCCGGACTTAACCGGATTAATACTACAGCTTGACCGCCTGCACTTGGGTGTGCACATTTTGAATCAAGTCATTAAGAAGGTAGGTGGGCGCAAATAACGATCAGATTATCACCTTTCACATTAAAAGAACAACTCAGCTCAGACCAGATAGAGCTCAGATGAGCAGTTCAGCTCAGGTCTACCCGAGGATGTTCTCTTCAACTTAATATAGGCAAAGCTCAGGTAACGCGACAGAAATAACTAGGGGAAGAGTTCCCATGCAAAAAGTAGACTGAATTCTCTAGCTCTAGAAGGTTGAGCTCTCCATAACCCGAGGGAATATAAGGCTCTTTGGGTCATAAAATGGGAACTTCAACTTACAAGCTTTTCAGCTCATAAGAATGAGCCCACCAAAGTTAAGGCCTAAACCACTCAACTCAATAGTTCTTCAGCTCTTTAGCTATTCAGCTCATCCAAACTTAGCAAATGCACTTTAAGAAGAACTAAGTTCTCCTCAAAGTAGGGGCAAAGGGGAGTAGGTAGAATGGAAGAACACAATAGTCATAAGAACACAAGGGCACCAACAAGACAAACGTGTTTCTTCTTTATTTTCTAATAAAGAGTTGGTTTTAGAGTTCTTTTCTTAAAAAAAAAAGCAAAAAAAGAACAGAGGTCCTAATCCCTAATAGTCGGATTTGGAATCACTCAAGGCAGCTTGGGAAGCTCTGAGGTAGTAGGTGGAAGAATTTCAGTAGAAATTTCAAGAGGCCCTAGAAGATCAAAAGCCTCGAAAGTAGCAGCATACGAAGGAGTAGCAGGAGCTCTAGGCAGCTCAAGAAGCCCAGGGAAGTTGGAAACAATGGCTGGAACAGAAGAAGCTGCAGGAGAAGGGACTTCAGCCTATGGAGCAGACACCCCAGTACCCACAAAGGCCGGGACCTCGGTTGATGAAGGAGGCACCGCAGCGCCCCCAAGAACAAGTTCAGAAATAGGGGAAACCAAGATCTCTACCTCCTTCTCAACGCTTGGCACCTCCTCCTCCTTGTCCGAAGGGGGATCAAAGTTAAAGTACAGGTCTGGATACATCTGCATTGCCTTGTCTTGCAAACCAAGATACCAAATGGCCTATTTGGTGGTAACATCATCTTCCAGTTTGGCAATCAGAGCATCTTTCTTTTTAATAGCAGATCTCTCAACCTCAATCTTCCTCTGCAAAGTATTGTTGACTTAAGCCAAAATGTCGTATTCTTTCTTCATGACCTCATAAGAATCCAAGGTCGTGAAGGCATCCTTGCAAGCTTTAACCCAATCATCAGTTCTCAACCTGAGCTACTCCTTGGTCTTCTTGGCCTCATCCTTGATTTTCTCTTTCTCGGTCTCCAAACCCTTAATAACAGAAGACTACCCCTCCACCTGTGCCTATAGGTCCTAAACTTGGGTTTTGAGATTATTATTAGCAAAAGCCAGCTTGACAGCCTTGAGCTCAAAGGCCTTCGACGCCTTGGCTGAGCTTTCCAGAGCTCTGATTCGACTCACCAAACCACTCACATGAATGACCATCTAGGAGCAAATACAACCAAAAGCTAAATTCAGCACGAAGTAACGATGCAAGACAAAAATGGAACTTGAGAAAACCAAAAACTTACCGAAGTAACACCATACAAGGCTGAGGTGACAGAAGTAGAGAGGCCCATAGTGGTAGCCCTTTGGATATCAAACTTAGGAATGATTGAGGTAATGGCCTCCGTAACAAGTTTCACACTTTCAATAAGGGAGCCCTCATATTTTTCAACCTTAGAGTCACTNTGCACCATACAAGGCTGAGGTGACAAAAGTAGATAGGCCCATAGTGGTAGCCCTTTGGATATCAAACTTAGGAATGATTGAGGTAATGGCCTCCGCAACAAGTTTCACACTTTCAATAAGGGAGCCCTCATATTTTTCAACCTTAGAGTCACTCGGAACTAGCTAATGAGACTTCTCAGCCGATTTGGGAGAGGAAGACTTAGGCAGGATGCGAGCAATCGTCTCCATGGCCCCCTTGACCTTTGCCGATGAAGGAGAGGTTGAAAATGCGATTTGCTTAAGTCCCCTTCCAGGAGAGAAAGACATGGTCCCTTGAGGAAAGTGAGGTTTGTGCGACCTTTGGTGAGCTTGACGGTCGAATAGGAAGTACTTGGGAAAAAAGGGGAGAANAAATGCGATTTGCTTAAGTCCCCTTCCAGGAGAGAAAGACATGGTCCCTTGAGGAAAGTAAGGTTTGTGCGACCTTTGGTGAGCTTGACGGTCGAATAGGAAGTACTTGGGAAAAAAGGGGAGAAGCAAGAGGCATTCTTGACCTCGGCACCTTGGCTGGGGGGGGGGGCAGAATCACTTCCTGACCCAACCTCGGCCTTGCGTTTTCTCACACTCTTGCCTTTCTTTAGCTAGAACCTGAAAACCCAAAACAAATGGATCAGAAAGAAGAAAGAAGTAAAATATAAGTTAAGGATAAAAGAGGGAAGTGTTCCCTACCACCTCCTCTACTCCAGCTACAGAAATGGGAATAGGGGTCTCAACCCTCACCTCTAGAGGACTAAACTCAAATTTGGTAAGCACTTTGGGCTTAATAAGCTCGGAATACCTCTCTGACTCATAATCCTTTAAACCCAGCGGAACTAGTTTATCCTTCGCATGAACTCGGGTCGAATACCTAAAGAGCAAAAAAAAAATAAGTAAAACAAGGTCAACAGAATAAAGCATCAAGGCTGATCCAAGCTTACTCGCAGGGCTTACCAAGATTATTAGGGCAGACCAAGCCCGAGGCACAGGGAGGGTGTCAACTACATCACCGGGATTGAACTCCCATTCTCTTTCTTGACATAAAGAAGAAGAGCTTCTTCCAACGCTTGTGGGAGCTTGGAAGGTCAGTAATGATAGCTCAGACTTTTACCCGTTTGGAAACGTACAAGAATTCATCAGAAGGAGTGAACTTGACATTGAAAAACTTCATAAGAAAAGGGGTGGTATGAACTCCAAGTTCGTGCTTCTTGAAGAAAACAAGAAGACCTATCAGAATACCCCAAAAATTGGGAAAAAGTTGAGTAAGACAAACGTTGAAGTGTTAGAGGACACTTTTAAGAAAGGGGTACATTGGAAAATGAAGGCCGTTCTCGAGAGCGGCCACAAAGAAGCAGATTTTCTTATGGATTTGGGAGTCGTACCTGACGTCCACGTGAGGACACCAATAGTGCATTCCTTGAGAAAAGCCGTAACGAGCAGATAAAAAACTTATGAAAGGGGGCGTGACCTCACTAAAACCCACGAGGCCTGAAGCTCGGGGGGGAGGGCAACCACTGTGTCCCCAGCATTGCCAGAAATCCCAACGTCACTCACTTTAGTCTTTCCCTTCCTAGACTTCTTAGGCATAGGGAAGATGATGCGGAGAGCTCCTCGGTTTCTTCTCCAACATCAACAAAAGCAACACCGAGAAAATTATCAATATCATCGCCTACATCACCTAAATCAATGTCCTCCTCCCCAGCAGACCTCTCGCCCATGGCAAGAGAGACTGATGAAGTAGTAGTTTCGGAAGAGCCAGACATGATAGGATTGAAAAAAAGGGAGATAAAAGGAGAAAAAAGGAAATGGGCGTTAGCAAAAAAATCCCTGAGAGTTGAGGGGTGAAGACTCCAATGACCAATAAAGAAGACTCTATCTGTGGAATAAGGGTCCAAAAAGAGGGGAAGGGAGGACAAGGAGTAACCTCGATTCCTAAAGTAGTAAAAATGAAAGGTCTAAAAATGCAGCAACCACCTCAGATCTTAGGGATCCAGAACAAAGAAATGAATAGAGCCGAGAAGCATACCTAACCAAGAGCGAGCGATAAATCGAAGCCCGAAGCTTAATCGAAGAGCAAGCCTCATAGAATCTTCAAGTCAAATTGGAGGAATTTGTTTTCCATTGAAACCCTAAGATCTTTAGCCGATTGAGGAAACCAAAATCGCAAGGGAAGAAAAGGAGCAAAGCCTGTAGAGAGAA
The DNA here is from genome assembly GCA_963454935.2 of Ilex paraguariensis. NCBI lineage: Eukaryota > Viridiplantae > Streptophyta > Magnoliopsida > Aquifoliales > Aquifoliaceae > Ilex > Ilex paraguariensis. Next base: position 172,898 of record CAUOFW020005391.1, read on the forward strand.
GTCGAAAGGTGAAGAGAGACGATTTACCTCGTTGTCGGAGCATTTAAAGCTCAGTGTACACGGGCCTTCGAAATATGGGATGTGTGCGAGAAACAAGGAAGGAATGATTGCACGTTTGGTAAAACCGTTAGAATGGAATCCTATCACGTGCAAATCGAGGTCGACCTAAGGATACCTAACTCAACCCAATCGCAGCTCAACACCCACTCAAAGCCACTTTGACCAGGGACTAGAGGGCAACTAGTGATACCTAAAAGAATTCTAAGTCTGAGCTCAAGTATTAAGGTTAAGAAGGGAGCTCAGCCAAGAAAGCCCGAGTTCAGAGGTCCAGACCTTGGGTTCCCTCGACCTGTACCTCAAAGAAAATAATTGGAAGCTAGCTAACAACCACTAAACGTCCCCCTCAACGGCATTAAACGCTAGTCTAGGCGCGATAACCTCAACCGCCTAAACCCTCGCCTGAAATCAAACAAAACGTTACAAGAGAGAGGTGAAGATCTTGCCTCGGACCCCAGGGAACTAGGAATTAAGTTGTAAATATTATACAAAATCCTCAGTTTGAGGCAAGCAATAAAAAATAGGACCAAGAAGCCTGTGTAATCTTTTCTTCGTCTTCAATATAATTCTCAGGAGCAAGAGGTTCCATTACAGAGTGAATTAGTCGAGCTCCTGAGCTAGTGAACCATTATAACTCCTCTGTGCAATCCACCCCTTACCCCTCAAGTTGCAACATTATTCCTAAGAGCCTTGTAGCTCAGATCAAATTCCATAGTATACATATTCCGCTCAATTAGGATTCACACACCATCAACATAAAATATCAGTATGAACAACCACAAAAAAACTCCATATTTTAAGGGCTGGTATATATTATAGGCTCATTTCTACTCACTTAATCGCTCTTTCTATTTTATTTTAACTTATTTCATCTCTTTTGCCATTTGATTCTGTGCCCAAAAAAAAAAAAAAAAAA
>CAUOFW020005391.1:182446-199651 GCA_963454935.2 Ilex paraguariensis
TGGAGGAAAAAAGATGCAGATGCAGATGCAGATGCTGAGTGCTGACGGGTTTCGACTTGGGGAAGAATAAATTAATCCTTCGAAGCATTCAATGCTCGGGGCAAAGCATTAATGATAAGTAACAATTGGGCCCATTGACATCATGAGATTCGACTAAAAGGAAAAGGGATAGGGGATGTTCCTAAGAATGTCGATTGCACATCGTTCTGACACAAGAAGTGTTGGAATGGTAGTCCCGAGATTCATTGACGATGTAACGACCTAGTATTTGGAGATCAACAATTAGGAAAGAAGTGAGTGGTTTAGAGATCAGATAGTTGGACTATGAATTGATAGTCGGAAATGTATGCGTAGGTGTCATGGTAGTGTGTAGGATGTTAATTTAGGGTACGAATGTGATATGTGGAGAGAAAACGAGCTGGGATGTGCAATCGGGTGAGTTAGGGTTAGCGCAAATCGGATTGTTAGGGGTGCACAAGTCGCATTAGTGGATCAAATTGGAGATCAATTTGATGTCCTAAAATTTAATTAATAATTTTTTAGTGCTTAATTTAATGAATGTGTAATTTTAGAAAAAAAATATTTTTAATTAAAATTTTGAAATTTTGCCTAAAGAGTAATTACCAAATCTCCATTGGAAACATCTCCACTCTTCTAGCTTGGCAAGCTGTTAGTTCGAGCTCCCTCTTGTTGCATGAAGGGCACATGTGCTTGGGGAGGTGCTGAGTAATTTGTTTTGGGGGGTATAAAGATGGGGAAAAAAGTTGGAGAGGAGAGAGAGCGAAGAAAGGGAAAAAACTACACACTTTTGAAATTTTCAAGTTTTCTTGGGAGGCTTCTTCAAACATTCAAAGGTAGATTACTAGCTTAATTTGATATAAGGAATTCAGTGATATTCTTAGATTTTGATTTGAGTCAGTAGGGAGCTATGAATTTGAATTTAAAAGTGTTGGGTTTTAGGTTTTTATGAAATAGGTACCTGTATTCTTTTCACTTTGGTCGTGGTGTGGTGGTGAAGGTGAAGCTTCGGCCATGGAGGTTTTTGATCTCCATGGTTTTGGTGTTTGAACTTCAAGGAGGGTCATACCTAGCTAATATGGACTTTAGGAATCCATTGGTGGACTCAAAAATGGGTTTAGAGATCATTTGAGGGGTGAAAATGAGAGTTGCAGGTTTGGTCATGGGTTGAAACCAATATTTTTCTTGGACTTTGATCAAAGTTTTGGATGGGTTTAAGCTTAATTTGAAGTTTGAAACCTATGGATATCCAAAGAAGGCCATGTGGTGAGTGTGTGGGTTCTGAAAATAGAACAAAAAGTGTATTGTGAAGTGAGAAACAGAGAGAAGTGGGGTAATTGGAACAAAAAATAGGGACTTAGGGTTTTAGTCAAAGTGGCCAAAGGGAGAAGATGAAGTGGTGGAGGGACACCAGTGGACACCAACAGCGTGTGAGGGCACGTCCAAATTCCGATGAGGTTCTTGTTGGTGAAAAAAGTTTTGTGACGTATGTGTGGAGGTTTCAGTAAAATTTGAGATTAATTGAATACTCAGATCAATAGGTGGTATAAAATGTCTATTTTGTCCTCCAGGGGCAATTCGACTCAGTTTTTGAGTGATTTTGGGCAAATAAATTTATATTCACTTTTAAATAGTTAAATTTAGTATGTATAAAATTTCATCGAAAAATAACATAGTTTCATAGTGTATTACATCTAAGGCATGTAAATTATAATAGTCTTGATGTACATGTTTGAAAGGTATATAAAATTGGTATCAAAGTTTATTTTTATTGGAGAATGTATTATTTAGTAACTATGCAGTTTATTAGCACTCTAAACATATATTATGCTAAATGGATTGGAGTTTTTTAGAGTGGTATTAGAGTTTAGGCTTCAGATCTTACATGTGTATTGTGGGTAATAGGTTAGCTAAGTTTTCATTGCTAATATATATAAGTTGAATATGATATCAGATTGCACGACAAAGATAATCTTACAAAATCTTAATTTAGGGGACAAATGGATGTCATGTGTCAAGCAAGAAGACATTCTAAACATGCAAGGGGACACCTTCTACTTTCAAAATGCCTAAAAATTCAGCCACCCCACACTTGTAGTAACCGTATAGAAGAAATAGAAGAGAGAGAAAGAAAAGAGGGAAAAGAAAAAAATGAGTGTCAAAATTCGCTAAGGGTGATTTCAAATTGGATTGCTACCAAATTTGAGGATATGGTTCTTACTGGTTTTAAGTTCATATTTATTGGAGTTATTTGACAATTTGAGGTACAAAGTAGTATACAATATGCTTGTGTCTTTAAATCTCTTTACAAAAAGTATTCCAGTGATTATCTCAAAATTCGTATTACTTTGTATTTGCTATTTTTGATTGATATGAAATCGTGTATGTTTTGTTGAGCTACCCTTCATTAGGCTAATTACTTTGGGATTAGTTGGTACATGAAGTGTGTAGTTAAGACATATTTCGTGAAACGTGATTATGGCCTTCCGGGATGTGATTGTCAGTTTGAGTTTGGATTTATGCCTAAGTGTCAGTTTCATGTTACCAAGCTGAACCAAGTATGAGGCGATGTATGTTATGATATGTCATATTTGATTCATGATTCTGCAATTGCCTATCATTAAGTTATTTGGCATTCGATCATTCGTACTTTTATCGCAGTGCATATTATTTTCTATCGTATTGTATACTTCTCCACTTAATTAATTTTTCAGGAGAATTATGGAGCATAGATGATAATTTTTGTAATATTTAAATTGTGAGCTCTTTTTGTACTTGGAGATTTGATTATCAATTGAATTTTTATTGAGTATGTCATCTACTAATCTGAAAAAAGAGAAATATTGTAGGGTGAGCATCAATAGCTCAGTAGAGTAGCTCAATGCTGGGCAAATGAATTTGAAAATGCGTACCATGACATAATTGGACAAAATTAAAATGAGCATGTGATACACATATATATAGATATATATATATATAGATAAGTAAAAGCATTATTTCATGTGAAACAATAATAGTAAATTAAAATTGTAAACGATTTTTCAGAACATCGTATATAATGCCACACCAGTGAGCTATCATCCTAACAGACCACTCAGGGTCAATACGATCATCAAATCAATCATGTGACACCCCTGGTATTAGGAGTATGACACTCCTAAAACCGGGGATCCTTTGTCAACCAGTTGATCACCCATCAATCCGTGGAAATACCCATGAATGCTGCATAACACAACATCACGGCACAACATCCCCTTTACCGGGATCACAAACAACATGGAGTTTGGACAGAGTCTCCCTTGTACCAGACACTTCCAAATGCATAACTTGGGCACCATTCAATCACATGACCCTTCCAAGGTCCAATATACCACAATTTATACTTAATAAAACACCATTTACCCTCTTGAAGTAAAAAGACTCAAGGCCTGGAAGCACAACAAAAACATTTGAATTTTTGAAATTTAAAGAAAACCTACTAGTAGAAGATGTCCATGTTCTAATGGTAGGAAAACTTTCTAGAGAAGTTCTACCGGTAGGTTTGATATCATTCTACCGATAGGAAAACTCATTGGAAATGTTCTATCGGCAAAACTTGACGTTCTACCAGTAGAAAAAGCCTATAGGAAAAGTTCTACCTGTAGAAGAGCTCGTTCTACCGGTAGGTCTTCCTAGTTTTTCTTTGATTCCATCCTTTTTTAGTTTCAATTCATTCCAACCTTATACATTATCAACCCAAACTCATATAACATCAATTTCACATAAAACATAGTTCATATGAGTTCATTTAACAATCCTTTACACATATTACATGTTCAAAAACTAAATTACATGTTAGTTTTACAAAAACATGATTTAAAATCCATATCTCGACTTTTCTTCATCAATGAGGGCCCGTGTGAGAGTCATCCACCGGTGCATGTCCTGCACCTAAACTATTGTCCCCATAAAGGGTGAGTCACACTCAATAGGGTATCTCCTAAAAAGACTACTCCCTAACCTAGATGCATATGAAATGTTCACATGCAACTCAACAAGCAACAATTACTCCATTCAAGAATATGCAATTTAACAATGGAATTCTCTATGTCATGCCATGATATGAGATGAGACTCATACATGCAACTCAATCCGATCCTTCACCGGCTTTCATAACACATGCAATACCGTGCGTATTAATCCAAACATTCCAACCCCCGTCATTGATGTTACACATCCAATGACTATTTGTAAATCTTGGGTCTTTCTTAAGGTGGGTATTCATGGATGTAAACCAACGGGTACCCAACCGACACGACATTTATGGACTTCCACCAATGGCTATGCGTATGTCGACAGACTTTATGGACTCGATACCAACGGAGTGCATATCCAAAATCATCGGGTCTTGCACCTGAGGGATAGTCTAGCCCTTCTTGCTAACCTTGACCCTATTTTCAATGCAAATCGTGCGTCAGTCGAACCTTGATCCAACTATCTTGAGCCCATACATCATCCACCAAGAATGATGTTTGATTAAACCATGCACACACACTCACACCCACACTCGTGTCTAATGCCCACGAATGTAATGTTTCCCGCGCATATGCAAATGTAATGTACTATTGCATTTTCTAATATCAAGTTCAATATATCATGAGCACATTATGAACAACTTCAATATCCATCAACATTTTTTGATGGTCAATTACATCATAAACACATAATCACCATCAACAACCTCAATGTCAATATATCATAATGCATATACCAACATTTTCTAACATCAATCCCAAGCATGTTATAACATAATCAATGTAAATAGCACACTTAATTCACATAGACATTTCATCAACACCCACATATATCATTCAAGGCATTTTATCAAACACCCACATATATCATTCAAGGCATCAAATCAAGTAACACATAATATGCCCAAATTATCACATTTCTCAAGAAATTATAACTATTAATTTCAACAACCAAATTTATGCTAGAATTGATTTTACCCATTCTTATACTCATTTTCCATATCTCAAGCATCATAGGTAAGTGCCATATATGATATTACATCTCTAACACCCTACCCATTTCATATATCAACCCTAAGATGGAAATAAACCTAATTAGTAAATGAACCCTATCTCTTGAAGCGTAAAACAAGAGGTAGAAAACTCTGGGAATCCAAATCAAGCTTTAGCCATTGATTTCCAAAAATCCTACCTTTGAAACATTGGTGAAATCCATGATTTTTGGTACGTAGTCGTAGCCCTCGTCGTGTAGATCAACTTTGATTCTTGGCCTAAGTCAATTCGACCAAAGTTTGACCCTAGATCGCAAGAGGAAAGCTTGAAGAACCCTAGCTTTCTCTCGCTTCTTCTTCTTCTTCTTCTCTATCTCTTTCTCTATCAATAGAAATCTGATGGGTATGGGGAGAAAATCTGATTTTCTCTCCTATTTATGCCCCTTAGATGCTTGGCCCTCGTTGTGTCACACGTCCTCCATTCTCGAGTCCGATTTTATCCCCAATTAATTAAATTTCATCATAATTTAAGTTTAAAATATTTTTAATTGAACAAGCTTTAAATTATTATCAACTTTTCCTAATTTAACTCGATCTTTTTTATTGTGGTCACGCGACACCCGATCATCTCATAAAACGTAAAAAATTTGACTGTCTCAGAATTCAAAAAAAATTGACTAGATAACTTGATTTCGTGAGACGAATCCAACAGTGAGGTCCATTTTGTCATCCAAATTCTAGAAAAATTTGGATTTTCAACATCCAAATTCTAGAAAAATTTGGATTTTCAACCTGTACCATAGTTACAATTTACCATTTTGCCATTTTTGACAAAAAATTAAATTTTTTCGGGTTTTACACTCTTCCTCCCTTAAAAAGGATTTCGTCCCCAAAATTCACACACACATGCACATTCAACCACATGCATATGCAACAATCACATAACACTGAATGACCACAAGCATTTACGTCTAGCTTGTAACAAGAACAGATAACTGGTACATATGGTGTCCTCATGCTCCCATGTCTCCTCCTTCTTACCTCAATGCTGCTACAACACCTTCACCATCCTCACGATCTTGCCTCGTAAAACCTCTTCTCGGTTATCCATGATACTCACCAGTCCCTCGTCGAAGGTCTCATCCGCATCAACAACCAGCTCGCCCCAATCCACCATATGTGTCAGATCTGGAGTGTACTTTCAAAGAATGAAGACATGGAATATCCCATGAACACCCAATAAATTTGAAAGTAACGCCAACCAATAAGCTACTGTATCAACCCTCTCGAGTACCTCAAAGGGCCCGATATACCTCGACGACAATTTTTCTCACTTCCCGAACCTGACCACTCCTTTCTTGGACATCACCTTTAAGAAGACGTGATCACCAACCTCAAACTTTAGAGGTCTTCTCCATTTGTCGGCGTAGCACTTCTGTCGCCTTTGTGCCATAAGAAGATTCTTTTGTATCAAATTCACCTTTTCCGAGGTGTCTCTAACCAAATTTGGACTAGTAGAAGGTCTCTCTCCAACCTCCGCCTAACAAACCAGAGAGCGACATAGGGTGCCATATGTATGCTCGACCGATAACTATTGTTGCAGGTGATTCGTGTGTAAAATTAACAAATTTTACTATGCCTTTTTGGACTAATTGTGCTTTGACGGAGTTTAAGTAATGACATTTCAGGTGCTAAAGTGAACAAAGGCCCAAGAACAACAAAAATCACACTTGAATGTAACACCAGCACAAAAGGGAGCAAAAATGCAAAAGGTTGGAACAAAGCAAGGACGTTCGAACATCAACCAACGTTCGAACGTCATCTGAAACCCTGCCAAGACCAGCTGCTGGGACATGGCGTGTTGTAGTCAACAAAAAGAGAAGAACCAGAAGCACTTGAGTACAACGTTCGAATGTTGTCTTGAGTGACTAAGGAGTTGCTGAGTGTACAGTCAATGATGTTAAGGCGTGTGGAAGTGAATAAGTCAGAGACCATGTCAGTGACCACAAGCCACTTGAGTGGAAGAAAGATGACGGCCGAACGCCTTCAAAGCAAAGGCAGATTTGACGTTCGAACGCCAGATAACGTTCGAACGTCCCTCTGCAGACTGCCTGCAAAATATTTGACTCCCATAGACGGCAAACACTATTCACTCATCCTCACCTATCTCATACCCCCCTCATCTTCCTTGCCTATAAATACTCCCTTGTTGCCAGCTTAAAAAGGCATTCTTCCTCTTGTAGAGAAAGGAGGGAGCAATCTTTATCTTGTAAAGTAAGAGTGTTTTAGTAATCTAGTTCTTGAATATTTCATGTTTATGCTTTCATTTTCCATTTATATCAACCATGTTGGAGGCTTAGACTCCTCTTGTAGTTGAAGTCTTTCATTTACTTATGCTAAGTCTTTACATTCATGTTGTGACAACCATGATGGAGGCTTAGACTCCCCATGTAGTTGTACTTGCTTTTACTTACAAAGTATCAAGAGAGGTAGTTCATCTTTTGGTTGTAGTGGAAACCCTCCAAAAGCAATTAGCTTTCTTCTACTTTTCTTGTTCATGTATTTCACTTTTGTTGCTTGAGCATCATTTTTTCTTACAAGAGTGAAACTCTTCCACTTTTCTAGAGCTTTGCCAAAGCCGTGAAGGGTGGAAAGTGATTCACTTATTCTTCATTGAAGAAAAGCTCTTTGTTTAGTTGCTTTTCTTAGTAGCGTCTCTACTTAGAGGGATGAGTATCACTCACTTTTTTAGCTTTGCCAAGGCCATGAAAAGTGAGTAGTTCCTCATTCACTCTTTAGTAAGAGGTGATGAATATGCAAAGAGTATCTAAAAGTTATGTTTGTGCAACTTCTTCATGCTTTAATGTTTTATACTCTACCTGTCCATCAGACGATTGAATGCACCTAGTAAAGTTGAGGTACTTTGTATAACCAAGGGCTCAATCTATGACACGAATGACTCTTGCATAGAAAGATCCATTGGTTCAATGTAAGTACCCCGACTAGCTCTTCATGACAATCTTTCAATCCCCACTGTCATTGTGCTTTATTCAAAGAATGGATCATTAATGTCATGGTTGGATGCCTTGTAGAAACATTTGCTTGTTTGTAGACGGGCTAAGTCTCGGCACAGACAATTCTTATAAACTTCTAGAAAGACATCAGAATCATGTGCTTAATTCTTACAGTCCATCTTTATCTTCCGATTAACTTGTTGTTGACACAGGAGTTAATTGAGTTATAAAGCACAAACATAACAAAATGGATACTCTATTACATGTCCTGATCCTCGAGCTAAAGAGTGGTTATTCAATTTTGAGAATCTTATATTTTGTCTAGAAAACTCTTGAAAAGAATCTTCTATTTTAATCAAGAAAACCCCCACCACTTCAAACACGTGAAATTTCCAAAAGTTACTTGGTCTCTATTACTACTTACTTCAAAACACTAATCATAGCTCGTTGTGGATATGACTCCGGACTTTACCAGATTATTACTACAGCTTTACCGTCTGCACTTGGGTGTACACATTTCAGATCAAGTCAAGTTTTTGGCGCTGTTGCCGGGGAGCCATAAAAGGTGTTTTACTGTAAAAGGTAAAAAGACCTCATTTTTTTGTATAACTTTGCTTTACTATATATAAAGTTGTGTTAATTACTTTTATGTCTGAAAACGTCCCTCACTATCAAAATTTGCCAGCGAAATCTTCTGGATCTGTGAATCAATCTGAACCACTTTCACCTAGATCAATAGCAGACTTTTGCAAAAGCAAAATGGCAATTGGTGAGAGACAAGAGGAAATTCCTCTAAGGGAAGGGGAAGTACCTAACATTCGAACTCTGAGGGATTACTTGAATCCCTAAAGGAATAGTGTCCGCTCTTGTTTTATTTTTCCTGAAGATGCACCCCCTTTACTGTAAAGATGGGGACAGTTCAACTACTCCTTCAGTTTCGTGGACTCAAAACAGAAAACTCATATATGCATATAAAAGATTTTGAGGAAGTATGTGAAACTTTTCAAGACAATTCTGAACTGGCCAAGATGAAACTTTTCCCTTTTTCCCTAAGGGATAAAGCTAAACAATAGCTAAATTCTTTAAAAGCTCTTTCAATACCTAACTGGCGGGCATTACAAAATGAATTTTTTAGAAAAAATTTTCCTCTACACCGCACTAATGCATTGAAAAGGCAAATCATGAATTTTTCAGTCAAAGAAGGAGAAACATTTTACCAAAGTTGGGAGAGATTCAAGGATCTACTCCAGTCTTGCCCACACTATGCTTTTGAGAATTGGACCTTGGTAGAATTTTCTATGACTCCCTGCCTAGTAGACTACGTCAGTTTGTCGAAATTATGGCTCAAGGAGAGTTTATGGAAAAAAGTCCAGAGGAGACATTCGATTTCTTTGATATCATATTTGACAGTTCTCAGATGTGGGACACCATTTCTCCCACAACTCTGAAGCTAAACCATCTACTTCCTAAGGGGGTAAGTATGTCTTGAAATGATGACCTTAGAGCAAAAATGTCCACCTGTCTCAAAAGCTTGAAGCTTTAGAGATGAAAAAATTTCATCAAGTTGATGTTAGGTCTCCCACAGAACAAGTGTGTGGGATCTGTGCGCTAACAGGACACCCTACTGGGGAGTGTCCCACAATTCCTGCTTTCAAAGAGGTTTTGTTGGAACAAACAAATGTTGTCTCTAATTTCAACAAGCCTTACTCTAACCCATACTCTGAAACATACAATCCAGGGTGGCGGAACCACCCAAACTTCAGTTGGAGGAACACATAGCCAACTCCAACACCTCAAGGACCTCTTGCATACCAACCATACCAACCACCACAAAAGAGGAACCTTGAGGACATACTGAACCACTTCATGCAAAGTCAAATGAACTACATCCATAGTTCCACTCAGGCTTTCACCGACTTCAAAACCCAGACCACTCAATCTTTCGAGGATCTTAAAAGTCACATTCAAAAGTTGACCCAATCCATGACCACACATGAAAAAGGCAAGTTTCCTGCCCAACCAAAACCACAACAAGGCCAATTTCAGGTGGAAAATCCATCATCCAAGGAAAATCCACAAGGTCAAGCCCAAGTTGTCACTACACTAAGAAGTGGCAAGGTGATTGACAAGACCATTTTAGACAAGCTAATTTCAAAGCCAAAATCCATCCCAATCAACTCACTAATCAAGCCTGAATGAAATGAGCCTAAACTTGTGAGAAAAGAGGAACCCGAGCCCCTGATTGAACAAGAACCAGAACCATCATGGGAAGAAGAACCCTCGTGCTCCATTCCTGCCCCTTTTCCTCATAAACTCAAAACTGCACAGAAGTTGAATAATCAGCCAGAAATTTACGAGCTCTTCAAGCAAGTAAAAATCAACATCCCATTTCTAAATACAATCAAACAGGTTCCATCTTATGCTAACTTTCTGAAAGACTTGTGCACAGTCAAGAGAAGCTAGAATGTTCAAAAAAGAGCATTTTTGATAAAACATGCCTGTGCGTTGCTTCAACACAAAATCCCTCCAAAATACAAAGATCCAAGGTGTCCAACTGTGTCATGTGTCATTGGAAATTTTAGAATCGAACAAGCAATGTTAGACCTTGGAGCAAGTGTCAATTTGCTCCCATTCTCTATTTACCAACAGTTAGGTCTGGGGGAACTCAAACCCACAAGTGTCACACTTCAGTTGACAGATAGGTCTGTCAAAATTTTTAGGGGCATTGTTGAAGATGTACTTGTTCAAGTGGACTACTTTGTATTCCATGTTGACTTCATCATCTTAGATACTCAGCTAGCACAATATTCAGAGAATCTAATTCCTGTTATTCTTGGTCGACCCTTCCTAGCAACTTCAAATGCACTAATCAATTGTAAGAATGGGGTCATGAAATTAACCTTTGGAAATATAACACTTAAGCTGAATATTTTCAATGTTGTCAAACACCCAAGAGATGACAGAGAAGAAAGAGAAATAAATTCCATTAAGTCTATTGTCCACGACCATCTCAACAACATATTCTGTGAAAATTCTACTGAACTTTCTTTATCAGAATCCATCACATCTGAAATCATGGATAATGATCCAAAGAATTGCCCAATTCATGCTGTTAATACATGGCCCCCCAAATTCGAGGAACTTTCACCAAGTGGTACAAAGCCACTCTCATCAAGTGACAAGTCACCAAAGCCTGAATTGAAACCTCTCTCATCTGACCTTAAATATGCATTCCTAGGAATGGACAAGTCATCCCAGTGGTAATTTCGTCTAACTCACAGACTTGCAAGAGTCTAAACTAATCGAAGTTCTTAAAAGTCACAAAAGCACCATTGGATGGACCATCGCTGACTTGAAAGGTATAAGCCCATTAATCTGCAATCATGCTATATACCTTGAAGAGGACTCAAAACCCTCTCGTCAAATGCAGTGATGACTGAACCCTCACATGAAGGAATTAGTAAAGGCAGAGATTTTAAAGCTCTTAGACGCCGGAATAATCTTCCCAATCTCCGATAGCAAATGGGTTAGTCCAACCCAAGTTGTGCCTAAAAATTCTAGAGTCACAGTGGTTAAAAATGATGCAAATGAACTAGTACCAACTAGAGTCATCACAGGATGGNGCAGTGATGACTGAACCCTCACATGAAGGAATTAGTAAAGGCAGAGATTTTAAAGCTCTTAGATGCCGGAATAATCTTTCCCATCTCCGATAGCAAATGGGTTAGTCCAACCCAAGTTGTGCCTAAAAATTCTAGAGTCACAGTGGTTAAAAATGATGCAAATGAACTAGTACCAACTAGAGTCATCACAGGATGGCGGATGTGTATCGATTATCAAAAACTCAATTTGGTAACTAGAAAAGACCATTTCCCTCTTCCCTTTCTTGACCATGTTCTAGAGAAAATCGCAGGGCATGAATTTTACTTTTTCCTGGATGGCTATTCCGGATATAATCAAATTGAGATAGCACTCGATGATCAAGAGAAAATCACATTCACATGCCCCTTTGGCACCTTTGCGTTCAAAAAGATGTCATTTGGACTTTGTAACGCTCCTACAACATTCCAAAGATGCATGTTGAGTCTATTCAGTGACATGATCGAAAAAATTTTGGAAGTGTTCATGGATGACTTCTCTGTTTATGGTGACTCATTTGATTTTTGTCTGGCCAACCTAGAAAAAGTATTGGTAAGATGTCAGGAAACAAATCTGGTGCTCAATTGAGAGAAATGTCATTTCATGGTAACACAAGACATTGTCTTAGGTTACATTGTGTCGTCTGAGGGCATAAAAGTTGATAAGGCCAAAGTAGATCTAATTGGGAATTTGCCTGCTCCTAAGACTGTAAGGATGTCTGATCATTTCTAGGACATGCAAGGTTTTACAGGAGATTCATAAAAGATTTCAGTACCANTACATTGTGTCGTCTGAGGGCATAAAAGTTGATAAGGCCAAAGTAGATCTAATTGGGAATTTGCCTGCTCCTAAGACTGTAAGGATGTCTGATCATTTCTGGGACATGCAAGGTTTTACAAGAGATTCATAAAAGATTTCAGTACCATAGCTAAACCCATGTGTCATCTCCTAAGTCAGGACGTAATTTTTGATTGGAGTGAAATGTGCCAAAAAGCTTTTGACAAGCTTAAAGGCATGTTAATTTCTGCCCCAATAATGCAACCCCCTGACTGGACTTTACCCTTTGAGCTAATGTGTGATGCAAGTGACAATGTTGTAGTTTTGTGTTGGGTCAACAAAAAGATAAGAAACTACATGTGATTTACTATGCAAGTAAAACTTTGAATGATGCTCAAATGAACTATTCGACAACTGAAAAAGAATTACTTGTTATAATCTTTGCTTTGAAAAACTTTCATTCTTATCTTGTTGGTTCTTCTGTTACTATGTTCACTGACCATGCAACATTAAAATTTTTGCTCACAAAGAAGGATGCTAAACCTAGGCTCTTGCGATGGATACTCTTACTTCAAGAGTTTGACTTGGTCATTAAGGACAAAAAGGGTCTTGAGAATATGGTAGCAAACCATCTTTCCAAGTTGACTTACGAATTTCATAAGGATGGAATACCAATCAATGAAAAATTTCCCAATAAACAATTGTTCATAATTGATGAGACCCCATGGTACGCTAATATTGCTAATTTTCTTGCTACTGCAACACTCCATCCATCCTTTTCCCCCCACAGACAAAAATTTTTTTTTTGAGAAAGGTTCGCAATTTCTTTTGGGAAGATCCGTACGTATTTAAGTACTGTAAGAATCAAATCATAAGATGTTGCATCCCCGCTCAAAAAAAACAAACAAGTAATAGCATTTTGTCATTTTGAAGCATGTGGAGGTCATTTTTCATCCAGAAAAACCACTGCGAAAATCCTACAATACGTATTTTACTGGCCCACACTTTTCAAAGATGTCCATGTCTTTTGTTCAACTTGCGATAGATGTCAAAGGTTGGGAAATATTTCAAAGAGAAACATGATGCCTCTAAATCCCATTCTGATAATTGAAGTTTTTGACTATTGGGACATTGATTTTATGGGACCATTTTCTCCTTCCTTTGGCTATCTATACATTTTGGTAGTTGTAGACTATGTATCAAAATGGGTTGAGACAATTCCATGTCGGAATAATGATCATCAAACGGTGATCAAGTTTTTAAAAAAAATATTTTATCCCAATTTGGAATCCCAAAATCCATCATAAGTGATGGATGTGCTCATTTTTGTAATCAACCTTTCTNTTTTTGTGACTGGTAGACGTTAAAGAACCAGATAGTGAGTCTCAATAGTATAAAAAGCATGGATGTTAAACTTTTTTGGTTTAGTTTAGGAGTTCTACGCACATTTCCTTCTATTGTGCACACTGTGATCATGAGATAAGCAAGATTGGTGAGAAAGAATGAGATCCGAGAACAACAAGCGAAACCCCTGTGCGGCCGAAACACTTATGCCAAATGCCATCGTGCCAAAAGATTGGGTGCCTGTAAACAGTGTGGTAGATATTTTGATGAGAAGAGATATAACCAGTGTTCTGAATCAATTTCGGTCGAGCGCTTGATCGATTAGACTGGATAGTGAATGGGTAGATTAAGGATTATCCTAACACGCCATCCTATTCTAGTGCATTACTTAATCGGTTTGTGAGACAAGAAATTGGGAGAGTTACTGGTTGTTCAAATGGCACAGGCACAGATGAAGACTCGGATTAGAATAGTTGGGATGAAAGCCAAGGGTTCAAATTTCTGTAAAAAAAAAAAAAATTCTTTTGTTTTTTACAACCTCTTTTGACTAAAATGAAAACATGGGTCGAGTAAGGAACATCCCAAAATACCAACCTGAAGCGTGGGTAGGGATCTGTCCTGAGACGCCATGAACTTTTAGTTCAAATTTGAATATTTTGCCCTCTTTTGTTTTGCATAAAATAGTGCAGTAGAATTTTGAAAAAAAATTTGAGTTTTAATTCTACGTTCGAACGCCAAGTGACGTTCGAATGTAGCCTACTTACAGTACTCAGCCTCTGATGGAAACAAAAGTACTGGGAGCTTATCTCGTTCGAATGCCAATAGCCCGTTTGAACGAGAATAACGTTCGAATGCCAATATCACATTCGAACGATAGAAGCATACAGTTTTTTGGCCTCTAACAGAACTCAAAAGTACTGGGAACTCCTAACGTTCGAACGAAAATCCCCGTTCGAACAATATTTTAAAAATTCTTCTACAAACATTCGAGCATCATGACTCAGAGTATAAGAGCCTAAATGTCTGATTCATTTCGAAATCCCCAAANCATCTCGTTCGAATGCCAATATCCCGTTTGAACGAGAATAATGTTCGAATGCCAATATCACATTCGAACGATAGAAGCATACAGTTTTTTTGGCCTCTAACAGAACTCAAAAGTACTAGGAGCTCCTAACGTTCGAACGAAAATCCCCATTCGAACAATATTTCAAAAATCCTTCTACAAACATTCGAGCATCATGACTCAGAGTATAAGAGCCTAAATGTCTGATTCATTTCGAAATCCCCAAAATTCTTCTAAATCTTTGAAACCCTAGAGCTCGTTTTTCACTCCTCAGACCTCAATACACCCTCAGAACCCAAGAAAACTTAAATTTGACCTTCCCCAACTCATTTCCACCTCAAAAACTTCAATCCCACATAGAAATGTCCAAGTTTTCAGCACCCTCTCAACCTCAAAGACGTTCGAACGCCATGCCTAGGGTGAAACTTCCTGGCAGACACGATCTACCTGCAAGTCAGGAGCCAAAATTTGTTGAGGAAGTGATCGTGGAGAGAGAGGGAAGACAAAGAACAAAAAGATACGATCGTACTCGATTCCCAAGTGCCTTAAAGGCCGAAAGGCATGAAAACTTCTACCATAAGCATTATGTTGTTTGTGAAAGGGGTGTCGTACTTTCTGATTTTGCTGAATTGGGAATAGAGGAGGAAATAGAAAGGAGGGAATGGGTTTGGTGTTTAAGAAATGGTGGGGAACCTGTTGTTGATTTGGTGCGGGAGTTCTACTCCAATGCCGAAATCATCAACGACGCGATCCGCACTTACGTAAGAGGTATCCACATTGACGTGGCCGAGGTATACATAAAAGAGATAAGAACAGAGTTGCCTCAGGTAGACAAACCCACATACCCTCCAAAGAAAGATGTACCAATGGATAGGGTAGGAAAAGAATTAATTGGGGTAGCCAACTTTTCTTGGACTGGGAGGAATTTTCTAAAACAAGGGGAGTTGACAAATAGATACAAAATGCTAAACCTGATTGTTGTCGCCAACTTCTCTCCTATAAAAAGATTAAATGAAATTTTTCCAGAAATGGCTCGCTTGCTCTATGCAATTGGAAGGGGCCATAGTATTGATCTTCCCTCCCTCATGTCGAGTGAAATGAAAAAAGGATGTGATGTGAAAAAAAGTGCACTTCCATTTGGCACTTTGGTGACGGATATGTGCATTGACAGTAGGGTGAAGGTGAAACCTAAGATGGAGATCCAAAAGCCAATGGGGCCACTCAATAAGGGATCTTTCAAGAGAAGCCGAGGGCATAGTGGTGCCCCGGCTGATAGGCAAGAAGTGCCCCCTCCTCAGGGAATAGATAAGGTGCAAGAGGAGTTGGACGCCGAAGAAGAAAGAGAAATGGAGACAGAAAGAGAGCAACCAGATCAAGAAGGCCCTAGCACGACCACCCGACGATCTCTACGGGACATCATGCTTAGCAATAAAGCTAAGCAGGATGAGATCTTGAGGTTTTTGAGGGGTGGAGCTGGTGGTGCTGAGGGAGATCGAGGAGAGGATTGATTATTTATGTTCTTGAGGAAGAGTAGATGATTTCTGTTCTGAATTGGTTGTTAATTCTTCTTTGAATAGTCTTTAGGGGATTTTTGTACTGTTGTGAAGGACTTTCTTTTAATAATTCTTGTGGTAGTTTTGTGCTTATTGTGGACACTTGTATATGATTATGGATAGTTGAAGTGATGTTTTGAATGAATGAATTGCATCATTGACATTATTGTAAACGAGTATCTTTTATGCAATGAATGATTCAGTTTATCACTNACCAGATCAAGAAGGCCCTAGCACGACCACCCGACGATCTCTACGGGACATCATGCTTAGCAATAAAGCTAAGCAGGATGAGATCTTGAGGTTTTTGAGGGGTGGAGCTGGTGGTGCTGAGGGAGATCGAGGAGAGGATTGATTATTTATGTTCTTGAGGAAGAGTAGATGATTTCTGTTCTGAATTGGTTGTTAATTCTTCTTTGAATAGTCTTTAGGGGATTTTTGTACTGTTGTGAAGGACTTTCTTTTAATAATTCTTGTGGTAGTTTTGTGCTTATTGTGGACACTTGTATATGATTATGGATAGTTGAAGTGATGTTTTGAATGAATGAATTGCATCATTGACATTATTGTAAACGAGTATCTTTTATGCAATGAATGATTCAGTTTATCACTTTTATTTTTTTAAAATGCATGTATAGGGTTAGCACTCTAATTCTTGTTAATAACGAAACACATGTGGATGTTAAGATTACTTGTGAAAATGACTAAGCACATGATCGGTTTGACACTTCAACTTAACACCCACGACTTAAAACCTTAATTTTTTGGAACATCGATGCTATCTTTATG
>CAUOFW020005391.1:199977-234926 GCA_963454935.2 Ilex paraguariensis
TACCCTGCTATCAAATTTCTTGCACCCTTTTGCAAATCAATATGAAAACAGAAAGACAAGAAAAATAGTAAATGGTGGCCACTGTTCAAAACAAGGAAAATCAGTGGAAGCAGCCAAAAGAGAAAAGAAACTATGAGATAGGGAATTGCCAAGAAAGTGAAAAATGGGACAAATGAAAGAAAGAAATCTCATTCCNATACCCTGCTATCAAATTTCTTGCACCCTTTTGCAAATCAATATGAAAACAGAAAGACAAGAAAAATAGTAAATGGTGGCCACTGTTCAAAACAAGGAAAATCAGTGGAAGCAGCCAAAAGAGAAAAGAAACTATGAGATAGGGAATTGCCAAGAAATGAAAAATGGGAAAAATGAAAGAAAGAAATCTCATTCCCAGACAAAATATCAAGAAAGTAAGAAAGAGGTGTGCAACACTGCATAAAAAGATAGCCTTTGATCACCATTAACGTTATTTCATTAGCCATTGACCTCTGGCCCCATTACAACCTACAAAAAACCCTAGGTGATCTCAAGTGTGACGCATATGTGTATTATCTACTACAAGTGGGGTGTGTTAACTATAATCTCTTTATTTGCATCAATATTCATTCATGAGATTATGCTAAGGTTAAAACTGGTTTCCTCAAAACTTCACTCTTATACTGATGATGCATGATATTTTTTCAACTGGCCATCTTCTGATCACATGCTACCTATGAGAGATACGTCACTATAACCAGAGNAACCCTAGGTGATCTCAAGTGTGACGCATATGTGTATTATCTACTACAAGTGGGGTGTGTTAACTATAATCTCTTTATTTGCATCAATATTCATTCATGAGATTATGCTAAGGTTAAAACTGGTTTCCTCAAAACTTCACTCTTATACTGATGATGCATGATATGTTTTCAACTAGCCATCTTCTGATCACATGCCACCTATGAGAGATACGTCACTATAACCAGAGGGATTTGTTTTACTGAGAGCATTCCTAGAGAGACTTGTGTAATCAAAGCTATCCATAGAAGGTGGAAAAAGGGAATTATTATTACATACCAACTCTTGTTTCCAGTATGACCATCCTACTACTCAGAGAATCTCAAATGCTAATGCGACAGGTGCTACTTTTTTGCATAAAGAGAGTACCAATGGAAGAGAAATGTAGGTAATAAGTCACGATTGAGGGTTGAGTGTCTCAACAAATATGATGCTAATTCATTTTTTTAGTCAGTAATCTTGCACACATATTTGTTCGACTGAAGTTTGTGGGTAACTTCACTAAAAACCCTCACGAGACAATACTCGTCCACGAGGGTAAACCTAGCAGTTCAATGACTTGTGGCATAAGGTAAATGCAACCGAATGACCAACGAAAAAGGCATTAGGAATAGATTTACCTTTCATTGTCATTGTATTACTAGAGACTAGCAATATTTAGGTTGGGGGTGTGATTCGTGCATAAAATTAACAAATTTTACTATGCCTTTTTGGACTAATTGTGCTTTGACGGAGTTTAAGTAATGACATTTCAGGTCCTAAAGTGAACAAAGGCCTAAGAACAACAAAAATCACACTTGAATGTAACACCAGCACAAAAGTGAGCAAAAATGAAGAAGGTTGGAACAAAGCAAGACGCTCGAACGTCATCTGAAACCCTGCCAAGACCCGCTGTTGACACATGGCGTGTTGCAGTCAACAAAAAGAGAAGAACCAGAAGCACTCGAGTTCAACGTTCGAACGTCATTCCATGTTTGAACGTTGTCTTGAGTGACTAAGGAGTTTCTGAGTGTACAGTCAATGATGTCANAAGAAGGTTGGAACAAAGCAAGACGCTCAAACGTCATCTGAAACCCTGCCAAGACCCGCTGTTGAGACATGGCGTGTTGCAGTCAACAAAAAAAGAAGAACCAGAAGCACTCGACAACGTTCGAACGTCATTCCACGTTTGAACGTTGTCTTGAGTGACTAAGGAGTTTCTGAGTGTACAGTCAATGATGTCAAGGCGTGTGGAAGTGACTAAGTCAGAGACCAAGTCAGTGACCACAAGCCACTTGAGTGGAAGAAGGATGACGTTCAAACGCCTTCAAAGCAAAGGCAGACTTGATGTTCGAACGCCAGATAACGTTCGAACGTCCCCTTGCAGAGTGCCTACAGAATAGTTGACTCCCATGGGTGAAAAACACTATTCACTCATCCTCACCTATCTCCTACCCCCTCCCCTTCCTTGCCTATAAATACTCCCTTGTTGGGAGCTTAAAAGGGGCATTCTTCCTCTTGTGGAGAAAAGAGGGAGCAATCTTTATCTTGTAAAGTCAGAGTGTTTTAGTAATCTAGTTCTTGAATATTTCATGTTTATGCTTTCATTTTCCATTTATATCAACCATGTTGGAGGTTTAGACTCCTCTTGTATTTGAAGTCTTTCATTTACTTATGCTAAGTCTTTACATTCATGTTGTGACAACCATGACGGAGGCTTAGACTCCCCTTGTAGTTGTACTTGCTTTTACTTACAAAGTATCAAGAGAGGTAGTTCATCTTTTGGTTGTGGTGGAAACCCTCCAGAAGCAATTAGTTTTCTTCTACTTTTCTTGTTCATGTAATTCACTTCCATTGCTTGAGCATCCTTCTTTCTTAGAAGAGTGAAACTCTTCCACTTTTCTAGAGCTTTAAAAAAGCCGTGAAGTGTGAAAAGTGGTTCACTTATTCTTCATTGAAGAAAAGCTCTTTGTTTATTTGCTTTACATAGTAGCGTCTCTACTTAGAGGGATGAGTAGCATTCACTTTTCTAGCTTTGCCAAGGCCATGAAAAGTGAGTAGTTCCTCATTCACNAGGGTGGAAAGTGATTCACTTATTCTTCATTGAAGAAAAGCTATTTTTTTAGTTGCTTTACTTAGTAGCCTCTTTACTTAGAGGGATGAGTAGCACTCACTTTTCTAACTTTGCCAAGGCCATGAAAAGTGNAAAAGCCGTGAAGTGTGAAAAGTGGTTCACTTATTCTTCATTGAAGAAAAGCTCTTTGTTTAGTTGCTTTACATAGTAGCGTCTCTACTTAGAGGGATGAGTAGCATTCACTTTTCTAGCTTTGCCAAGGCCATGAAAAGTGAGTAGTTCCTCATTCATTTTTTAGTAAGAGGTGCTGAATATGTAAAGAGTATCCGAAAGTTATGTTTGTGTAACTTCTTCATACTTTAATGCTTTATACTCCACATGTTCATCAAACGATTGAATGCACCTAGTAAAGTTGAGGNAACTCTTTAGTAAGAGTGATGAATTTGTAAAGAGTATTCAAAAATTATGTTTGTGCAACTTCTTCATGTTTTAATGGTTTATACTCCATCTGTTCATCGGATGATTGAATGCACCTAGTAAAGTTGAGGTACTTTGTATAACCAAGGGCTCAATCTGTGATACGGATGACTCCTGCATAGAAAGATCCGTTGGTTCAATGCAAGTACCCCAGCTAGCTCTTTATGACAATCTTTCAATCCCCACTATCATTGTGCTTTATTCAAANTTCATTTTTTAGTAAGAGGTGATGAATATGTAAAGAGTATCCGAAAGTTATGTTTGTGTAACTTCTTCATACTTTAATGCTTTATACTCCACATGTTCATCAAACGATTGAATGCACCTAGTAAAGTTGAGGTACTTTGTATAACCAAGGGCTCAATCTATGATACGGATGACTCCTACATAGAAAAATTCGTTGGTTCAATGCAAGTACCCCAGCTAGCGCTTCATGACAATCTTTCAATCCCCACTATCATTGTGCTTTATTCAAATAATGGATCATTAATGCCATGGTTGGATGCCTTGTAGAAACACTTGCTTGTTTGTAGACGGGTTAAGTCTCGGCACAGACAATTCTTGTAAACTTCTAGAAAGGTATCGGAATCATGTGTTTAATTCTCACAGTCCATCTTTATCTTCCGATTAACTTTCTGTTGACACGGGAGTTAATTGAGTTATAAAGCACAAACATAATAAAATGGATACTCTATTACATGTCCTGATCCTCGAGCTAAAGAGTGGCTGTTCCATTTTGAGAATCTTATATTTTGTCTAGAAAATTCTTGAAAATAATCTTCTATTCTAATCAAGAAAACCCCACCACTCCAAACACACAAAATTTTCAAAAGTTACTTGGTCTCTATTGTTGCTTACTTCAAAACACCAATCATAGCTCCTTGTGGATTCGACTCTGGACTTCACCAGATTATTACTACAGCTTGACCACCTGCACTTGGGTGTACACATTTCAGATCAAGTCAGTAAGCGAACTCCACTAAGGGTAAATACTCTTCCCAACTACCCTTGAGATCAAGGACGCATGTTTGTAGCATGTCCTCTAAAGTCTGGCTAGTCCTTTCTATTTGACCGTCTATCTAGGGATGAAAAGTAATGCTCATCATCAACTGTGTCCCCATGACCCACTAAAAACTCTCCCAAAAATAAGTCAAGAATTTGGGATCCCAATCAGATACTATAGATACAGGAGCCTATGTAACCGGACTATCTCCCGCANATGAAAAGTAATGCTCATCATCAACTGTGTCCCCATGACCCACTAAAAACTCTCCCAAAAATAAGTCAAGAATTTGGGATCCCAATCAGATACTATAGATACAGGAGCCTATGTAACCGGACTATCTCCCGCATATATAGCCTGTAGAATTCTTCCAGTGTGAAGTTCATCTGCACTGTCAAAAAGTGTACCGACTTCATAAGTTGGTCCACTATCACCCACACTACATCATGTTCCCGCAATGTCCGTGGCAAATGGGTCACAAAATCCATCGTGACATGCTCCCACTTTCACTCAGCTACTTCTAAAGGCTAGAACAACCCTGTTGAACTCTGGTGCTCATCATTGACTTGCTGACAAGTGAGACATTGACTAACAAAGTGCCCAACGCACCTCTTTATCCCACTTCAATAGTACTGATGACGAAGATCATGGTACATCTTTATGCCACTTAGATGCACAATAAAACGGGAACAATTGAACTCCCTTAATATCTCTCTCAGACCCGCAAACTGGGGAACCACAACTCTTCTCCTGAATCGAAGACTACCATCCACGTGAATGACCCAGTCCCTGATGGACAATATTTTTATGTCCTGCCTCTGGGACTCAAGCACCTTGCTTAGTAGGGAAGGTGTAGCCACCAAACTCCCCAAAGTGCCCTGAGCCTAACCCTTGTAGTATAGCCCAAACTGTCCCACAGTCTTGTGTATCTGCCACTTCTAGGAAGCCACACTGGCCAAGACTCCCTGTGACTTCTGGCTGAGTGCATTAGCCACCACGTTTACCTTATTGGGAAGATAATGCAAAGTGAAGTCATTCCTCTAAATACTCTATCCACCTATGTTGCCTCATATTGAGGTCCCGCTACGTAAAGATGTACTTCAGACTTTTGTGGTCCAAAAATACCTCAAACTACTCACCATATAAATAGTGGTGCCAAGCCTTCAAGGCAAAGATAATGGCCACCAACTCCATATCGTGCATATGATAGTTCTGCTCGTGGTTCTTTAACTACCGAGAACCAAAAGCCACTACCTTCCTGGAATGCATCAAAACACAACCAAGTCCATCCTTAGATGCATCACAATGCACTATGTACCTTTGTCCTCTCTCTGTAACTATCAAAATAGGAGCTAAAGTAAGCTTCCCCTTTAACTCTTGGAATGCCCTCTCACACGGATTATCCCACTAAAACTTGACCTCCTTTCGGGTCAATCTCGTCATAGGTGCAGCTAGTTAGGAGAAGTCCCCAATGAACCTCCTATAATACCCCGCCAATCCTAAGAAATTACGTATCTCGAAGACTAACTTTGGTCTCTCCCAACTCATAATTGCCTCAACCATCTTCGGGTCCACGAAAACACCCGAAGCTGACACAATGTGTCTAAAAAATTTCACCTCTGTAAGCTAAATTCACACTTACTAAACTTGGCGTACAATTGATGTTTCCTCAAGGTCTGGAGAACAACCCTCAAGTGACCTTCATGCTCCTCCTCAAACTTGGAGTAGATCAAGATGCCATCAACAAAGACCACAACAAACTGATCTAGATAGGGTTAGAACACCCTATTCATGAGATCCATGAATGCCGTTAGGGCAATCATCAATCCAAAAGGCATAATTGTGAAATCGAAATGCCAATACTGCGTCCTAAACACCATCTTAGGGATGTTCGCCTCCCTAATCTTCAACTGATGGTAACCCGTGCGTAGATCTATCTTGGAGTACACCTGCGCCCCTCTCAGCTGATCAAAAAAAATCATCAATTCATGGCAAAGGGTATCTATTCTTGATAGTGACACGATTCAACTGCCTCTATAAATAGTCGAAGGGTCTTGTCCTTCTTTTTGGCAAACAACATCGGAGCACCCCAAGGTGAGGTACTCAGTCTAATGAAGCCCTTGTCCATCAATTCTTGTAATTGGACTTAGAGTTCTTGTAACTTTGCAGGTTTCATTCTATGCGGATTCATTGAAATGGGTGATTTATTGAGGTGCAACTCAATGGTGAAGTCTACATCCCTATGTGGAGGTAATCCTGGTAGTTCGTCCGAAAAAATGTCCTCATACTCACAAACCACCATAGGTAGACCCAACTCCTATCTTGCCTTGTCCTCTAGGATAAGGCTTACTAGCCAACCCATCAACTATCCATGCCAATGAGAATCATACACTACCTAGGGTAAAACAACATGTTTCTTCCCCTGAAATTTAAAACATACACCCTCAAGTGTGTAGGCAATGGCCCTTTTTCGATCACAATCAATAATGACTCGGTGCACCACCAACCAATCCATCCCATGGATGACATCAAACTCCAAAATCTCCATGACCCTAAGGTCCACAGTGAGTAGAATCCCAGAGATCTCTAGCTCACAACCCTGACATATCTGATCAATGCATACCCTAGCTCCTAGTGGAGAACTCACATGCAATGTCTCTTCCAAGGTCTTAACCTTTAAGACTAAATCCCTTACACATTATACATAAATAAATGAATGTGATACACCAGAGTTAAATAATATCTTTGCTTATAAGCGAGAGAGTAGAAATGTACCTTGAATAACTGACTGATTTGCTAGCTTAGTCTGAGGTGTGATGATGTAGACTCACCCCTAGGTCCTTGAAGTCCCAGCCTATGACCCTTGTTCTCGGCCTTGGCCTCGGCCCATGCCCTGACCCATTTGGCCTGATTGTAGAGTCCCCGCTTGTCAAGTAGTAGGGGCCTGTGTAGCTCCCTGAAATTGATACTGGCTTTTCTAACCCAATGTCGGGTAGGGAGGAATGAAATAAGTTTGTGTACGCCCCACCGATGACTGAGACTGAGATGCTGCATAGCTCTGGGATCCCTGCCTCTGAGGAAAATCCTGCTTCATATAGCTGGTGGCAATTAAAACATGTCTTCTAGCCTACCTAGTAGGTAGTCCTAAAGTTTCTCCCGCCTTAGGAGGATTGACCTTGGCCTTAGCCTTGATGGCCGCGGCCATGTCCTTGAAACCCTTGTAGGGTAGAAGTCTTTTGCTTCTTCCCCGAATTAGAAGAAGAGGATTGACCCTCATTCTTCTTGTCCTTAGCACCCACCTCCCAGATGCTCCTTGCTTCATCGACCTCCCTCTCAATGGTCATAATCGTCTCGACCATCGAGTCCAAATCTTGTAAACAGTGGCCCACAATCTCCCCTAGATGGACAATTTCAAACCATCCTCAAACCTCTTTACTTTTTCCATGTCTATGGCCACGTAATCATCAACAAAATGAGCTAACTCAGTGAAATTAGCCACATATTTCATCACCATCATAGTCCCTTGCTTCAAATCCAAAAGTTCCCGGCCTTTCACATGTCGAACAGCCAATGGGAAGTACTTGCCCATGAATAACTCCCAGAACTCTCCCCATCTCATTGCCTCTCAATTCTGAGGCTCTTGCCCAATCCTACCATAGATGGGTTTCTCCTTCTAGCTAGAATGAAGTTATCCTTATCTTAGTGGCATCTGAGGTAATCTTCATATCTCTAATATCTTATTAACTTGCTAAAACCAATGGTCAGCCACCATCGGATCCTCCCCTCCCATAAAAGTCAGTGGCTTGTGTGCCTTAAACTTTTGGAGGTTACTTGAGCCTCCGTGGCCCACATTGGCGCTAGCTTGTGCAAAGGTAGCCATCATAATGCCAATAGCCTCCATAAAGGCTTGTTGGTCAAAGGCCGGTGGTGGTTGGTTATTGTTCCGCCCATCTCCTCGGTCGTTCCTTTGTCCTCTTCCTTTATTAGTTATCTATACACATGTCAAATAACAATAGAATACTACGTTAATATCCCAAGATTGGGGTCAAGTCAAAAATTTGAGATTTCTCGCCTTGTCTCACTAGTAGGGCAGGTGCCACCCACTAGTAGACATTTACACCATGAACTATTCCGTTCTTTTTTCTTTTACCCCCAAGGTTATGTTCTCTAACCTTAGTGTCCCTTTTCCATATACATTTAACCATGCATATTGTTCACATAACACATAACATGTAGTATTTAAAGCACATAACATGTAATGCACAATGGATGCAATGACCTAGACCCATGCCTCGCAAGCCCTAGGTAAATCAAAAACTTAGGCTTTGATACCAAGTTGTGACTCCCATAACACTGGGGGTCCTTTGTCAACCCGTTGATCATCCATCAACTCGCATAAATACTCGTGAAAGCCGCATAACCTAACCTCATGACACAAAATCCCCTTTACTGGGATCACAAATTACATGCTTGGGATTGATGTTGGGAAATGTTGGTGTATGCATTATAATTTCATAATGCATACACCAACATTTCCCAACGTTAATCCCAAGCATGCTATGACATAATCAATGTAAATAACACCCACATATATCATTCAAGGCATCAAATCATGTAACACATAATATTCCCAAATCACCAGAAGTAATTTCAACAACCCAATTCATGCTAGAATTGATTTTACCCATTTCATATATCAACGCTAGGTTGGAAATAAAACTAATTAGGAAATGAACCTTACCTCTTGAAGTGTAAAACAAGTAGTGGAAATCCTTTGGGAACCCAAATCTAGTTTTAGACCTTGATTTCCAAAAATTGTGTCTTTCAAATTTTAGTGAAATCTGCAATTTTTGGTATGTAGTTGTTGCCCTCATCGTGTAGATCAATTTTGATTCTTGGCCCAAGTCTATTCGATCAAAGTTTGGCCTTAGATCGCAAAAGGAAAGCTTGAAGAACCCTAAATTTCTCTCTCTCTCTCTCTCTCTCTCTCTCTCTCTCTCTCTCTCTCTCTGGAAATCTGATGGGTATGGGTAGAAAATCTGATTTTCTTCCCTATTTATATCCCTTAGATGCTTGGCCCTCGTTGCGTCACACGTCCTCCATTTTCGGGTCCGATTTGATCACGAATTAATTAAATTTCATCCCGGTTCAAGTTTAAAATATTTAAATTTGAACCAAATTTAAATTATTATCTACTTTTCGTAATTTAATACCCGGTCTCACTTATTGTGGTCACGCAACACCCAATTGCATCGTAAAACATAAAAAATCAGACTGTATCATAATTCAACAAAAATTGACTGAGTAACTAGATTTTACGAGATGAATCCAACGGTGAGGTCCTTTTCGTCATCCAAGTTCTAGAAAAAATTTGATTTTTAACCCGTACCGTAGTGGCAATTTACCGTTTTGCCTGTTTTTCACAAAAATTTAAATTTTCCTAGGTTTTACAAATCAAAAAAACCTTTTAGCGAACTTCAACCCAAAGGAAGATATGCTCCCTCAAATCAAGTTGGTACCCAAGTCCGAAGATCAATAGGGCAACCCAAGAATTTACGAACTCAATGAGAAACCCTCTACTGCTTCAACCTGGAATGTAAACCCTCTGCCACTCAAACCTATGTGCACTTACATTTCATTTGAAAGGACCCCGGAGTTCCAATTAGTACAAGTAATACAATCAATATGATCATTTCAAAACATTTGTGTGAATTACATAAAGCAAACCTAATCTAGGTCTGAATTTCAAGTCATCATTCAAGCACCCAATCATGTATTTCAAAACATGTTGCACAATTATAAAACATTTGTGCGAACTACATACAGCAAACCTAATCTAGGTCTGAATTTCAAGTCATTATTCAAACACCCAATCATGTATTTCAAAACATGTTACACAATTATAAATAAAATATGGAATAATTTTAAAACAAGTTTGGAAAGCATCGCCTAATCTGAAATTGATAAATCCTACCAATCCCGATATTTTGATTTGAAATAGAAATAAATGAAACGATATTATTTTTTAATGAAATTTTATGCACATACTCAATTAAGTTACCTAAGAATGAATATAAAATTTATTTGGTGAAAATCATCCAAAAACTAGATCAAATCGACCTCGCAGGGAAAAATAATAGACATATTAAACCTCCTATTGATTCGGGTAGCGAATTGACCTTAAATTTTATCGGGATCTCTGCACTAATGTTATGGAGTTTTTTCCATCAATCAGAACCTCATCAGAGCTTGGACACGCACCACCGGTGTCCACTGGTTTCCCTCCCCCACTTCATCTTCTTCCTTTGGCCACTTTGACCAAAACCCTAGGTCCCTATTTTTTATTCCAAGTACTCCACTTCTCTCTTTTGTTTCTCACTTTACAGTAAACATTTTGTTCTATTTTTAGAACTCTCACACTCTCCATATGGCCTTCTTTTGATCCCCATAGGTTTCAAACTTCAAATTAAGCTTAAACCCCTCCAAAACTTTGGTCAAAGTCAAAGGAAAATAAGGGTTTCAACCCATGACTAGACTTGTAACTCCCATTGTCAGCCCCCAAATGACCTCTAAAACCATTTTTGAGTCCACCAATGGATTCCTAAGGTCAATATTAGCTAGGTATGACCCTTATTCGAAGCTTAAACACCAAAACCATGGAGATCAAAAACCTCCATGACCAAAGCTTCACCTTCACCACCACCAAAAAGAATCCTTGAACACCCAGAAACACAACCACATACATCAACAAAACCAAAGTGAAAAGAATACATGTACCCATTTCATGAAAACCTAAAATGCAACACTTTCAAATTCAAATTCATAGCTCTCTACTAACTCAAGTCAAAATCTAAGATTATTATTGAATTCCTCATATCAACTTAAGCTAGTAATATAACTTTGAATGTTCGAAGAAGCCTCCCAAGAAAACCCAAAAATTTCAAAAGCGTGTAGGTGTTTTTTCTCTTTATTCACTCTTTCTCCTCTCCACCCTTTTTTCCCACCTTTATACTGCAAAATAGATTACTCAACACCTCCCCAAGCACAAGTGCCCTCCATGCAGCAAGAGGGAGTTCCAGTTGATAGCATGCAAAGCTAGAAGAATGGAGATGTTTCCAATGGTGTTTTGGTAATTTTACTCTTTGACCAAATTTCAAAATTTTAATTAAAATTATATTTTTTTTCTAAAATTCTACATACATTAAATCAAGCACTAGAAAATTATTAATTAAATTTTAGGACATTAAATTGATCTACAATTTGGTCCGCTAATGTGACTCCTATATTCCTAGCAATTCAATTTGCACTAACCCTAACTCAGTTAATTGTGCATCCCAACACATTTTCTCTCCACCCATCATGTTCCTACCCTTAGTTAACATCCCGGACATTACCAGAACACCTATGAACATATTGCCAACTATCAATTCATAGTCCGATTGTTCAATCTCCAAACCCCAAATCGCACATGTACACTAGCATCTATCCCAATTCTTGATCTCCAAATACTAGGTTGTTACAATCTATACACCTTTAAAGAAATTTCATCATCAAAATTTGACTGTTACATCATACTCAATGCATAAGTGCATACCAATATTAAAATACCTATTCAAAATTATACTTACCTCAACGCTCTTACGTATCTTCATTATTCGTCATCGTAAATACACATTCTTTTATTACGTTCACTAAGTTAGTTGCAAATTTGATTAACTTGGGAAATTGAGGCGTTACAGAGTAAAAACTTACATCCAATGAAGATAAATAGAGCACTAATTCCTCAATAAAATTACAACTATTAATATAATCCCTAAATACAAATAAATCTCTCTATTGCACTATTACAATAGTTGTATTGGGATGTGTCTATCTTTAATCCTTCAAACTATCTTATCATATCTTTCTACCAAGATCAACCTAAAAATGTTAAATAAAGCGGGAAAGTATATAATATGATGAGGAATAATATGCTCAACGATATCAAATACGGGATAAATCAACGATCACCAAGTATCTCAATTGACAGATACAAATTAATAAACTCATATTTCGCATATCACACACAATGTGAGATCAAAATGCAGATCTGACATCTCACCAACCATCCCACCTCAACCTTATTCGATGGGCCTCTTGGCTGGCAATACATCGGATTATTGGCTGCCACAACCCCGTCTCAATCCACACAAACACGATCAAAGAGATCAATGTACTCAGTGATATTCCATTAGAATTACAAAATAGCAATATCAAGATATGGATTACAAATCAGAGGAGAATCGAGGATATATTCTTTGTAAAGAGATTTAAGAAGGAGCATATTGTACACTACCTCGTACCTCATATCATTAATCGACTCCAATAGATATGAATTTAAAACTAACAAGAACTATATCCTCAAATTCGGTAAATCTAATCTAAAAATCACCGTTTGATGAAGCCCCATTTTTTTCCTTTGTCTCTCTTTTTTTTCTCTCTCTCTCTCTTGTAATTCTTTTATGTGATTACTACAAGTAAGGAGTAGTTGAATTTATGGGCTGAACGACCCTATTTATAGCAAAAGAAGTACGAGGTGGCATTGGACACTTGGAACCCATCCAATGCTTGTGCACATGTGAGGTAAAAAGCGTCCAAACAGTTGTCAACTATTGGTCCCTTCATAACATGCAATATGACACATGTTCAATATTTGTCCAACATGCATAGAATCTTTCATGCAACATGACAAGTGTCCTAACACTTATCAAGCACACAATCACGCTTTACTTTCTCGTGCTTGTCATGTGTCACTTTTAGATCCTTCCACCATTTTTTTCTTGATTGCCACATGTCATAGTTCATTTTTGACAAGTGTCCAATGACGCACCAACATAGACACTTGATACATATGAGTATTTAGCATCACATATTTCTTTCGACATGAAATATATCAAATATTACATTCATCGAACTCATCTTTACACATAGAATTCATTTATGTATTTGAAATCTGCACAAATAAATTTTATTAATCACATAAAATTAAAATACTCATCAAAATTTAATCCCTAATTGTAATTCTTATTTTCTAAAAATTTAGGATGTTACAATCCAACCTCCTTAAAAAGATGTTCCTCAAAATTCAGAGTCTATAAGTGATTTAACCCTACAAAGTGCGGTATTCAATTAGGGTTTAGGGTTAATTATGTGCGTTAATTAATTTAAAGTGTCTAATTTAGATTCTATTGTGACTAAAGTTTAATTCATATATCTTGTAGGGTTGCACATATAATTACAAGAACTTGGAGGGATCAAATCACAAAAGACAAATAAAGGAGGGAGGCAAAAATAATTTCAGTAAAGACCTTCACCATCCCACCACCAAACCAGAGAATAACAGTCACCTGAGTGGCGGTGGTGGAGTCTGGACGGTAGCTAAACCACCTTTGAGCTTCCTTCCTTCCCATTGGTCTAAAAAGGCGATGGAGGGATGGGATTGACCAGCTTGGGTGTCTGCCGCCCTTGGTGCTCCTTCGTGAGGCCTATAAATAGCCTACATCAGCCTTTGAAAGAGAGACTTTGCTATAGAAGAAATCCAAATCTAGAGAAGAAGAAATCTTTTCCTAAACACTCCTTAATCCAAACTCTCTTCTTCTATATTTCTTTTACATCTTTTTTACTTGGAGGGTTGAACCTCTGTCACTTTTGTGCTCTAGTCGGTAATAAGAGTGAGGGTGTTTCAACTTTTCCTCGGGAAAGGATTTCTTGCATTAGTTTTTGTATTTGTGATACGTTATAATGAGATTATCTCATCCTTCTTGCTCGTCCATATCTATGAAGTGTGAGTAGTCCATTTATACTCTTTAATGAATGGTGAAAACATGTGTAATATTATTTGTGTTATGGAAATATCGATGTTTTACCTATGCATTACCGTCTTTACCTCCCCTAATTGATGGATGAGTATTATTATTTTTGTTCGGTGTTGTATTATATTATGTTCATGGTTATGAGCACCGAACTAATCTTACTACTATATACCAGTCTATCTATAAATTATTACATACTTCATGCATGATATAATAATGCACATAGTTGAGTTTTATGTAATAGTTGGGAGATTGGTTATAGAAGGGTTAAATCACGTCATAGCCAACACTTTTGATTCAATTCATAAATCGAAACTCTGTTTTTATTGAATCATCAACTTGCTGATCAGATAGCTAGAGTAAACCTTTTGAAAGGTTCAACCTTTGGGTTTACTAGGGTTATTTGGTTGTTGTATGGTACATAGACTTTTAAGTTAATCTAATGAGTTGTTGTAATATGGTTCAGTTTATACATCAAGCCTACCAATTATCTTTCCAATAGAACGGGAGTTAATTGTTGTAAGGTGGAATTTTTATAGTCAGGCAATAAAATGCATGTTGGATCCCCAAACTAAAGAGTAGCTTTTTAGTTATTGTCAGGAAAAGTTTAGTTTAAGTGTTTATTTGATAATTCTAAACTTACACCACAAGCTATTGTAAAGCATACTACGTGCACGACAATCTTACTTTTTCTCTTTTGAACTCTAACAGATAGTTCCCGGTGGGTTTGACCTCGGACTTAACTGAGTAATACTATAATTTGACCACTTATACTTGGTTGCATGATTTAAATCAGGTCAATAAGCTAATTACCTTTTCGTGCGCTTTGATACCATATTCAACTTATACACACTAGCAAAGAAAATTTAACTAACCTATTATCCACAGTACTCATGTAAGATTTGAAACCTAATCTCTGATACCAATTGTAAAACTCTGATCTAATTTCATATAATTCATAGCACTATTAACACCAATAGTGAATTAATAAATCTCTTGATAGGAAATTTAATTGCAATCATCCAAATCAATCAAAAGGTACATAAATAATTCATCTCAAAAAAAAATTACAATTCTTCGACCCGAACTTCTACCAATGGTTACTCCAAGTTCAACCTGCAACTAAGAGGATAAATGTGGGTGAGCTTGGGAAAGCTCAGTAAGTAATTTAATACATAACATACAATGTAAAAGAGTGAAACAATAATTAATCAATTATTTGATAAACAATTGACTACGCAAGAACGAATATCATAATTTATGGAGCACAAATATATTGAACATTTAAAAAAATTTGAATGTATAATATTCAAATCACTCATGCCTAAATACTTGATCAACCTCGACAACATGCCAGGCATCACTCGGTGCATTTCTTATAATCATGTTCACCCCTCAGGGCCACAAACATATATCACACTTAAAACATGCCACTGAGTATACCTCACACACGAGTCAAAAAATCTCAAGTACCTTACCAAAACTAATGTCACAAAGATTAATGATACGTTAAATGAAAACACAACTGAAAATCAAATGTCAGACCCAAAAAAATTTAAAATTTTATTGTGAAGGGTAAAATTGTAATTAGCCATTATCTAGAACTCGAATGATGAAAAGAAATCAATGTTGGATTTGTGTTGCAAAATCAAGTTATCCAGTTAATTTGCGTTGAATTTTGAGACAGTTAAATTTTTTGTATTTTACGATACAATCGAGAGTCACACGACTANAGTACCTTACCAAAACTAATGTCACAAAGATTAATGATACGTTAAATGAAAACACAACTGAAAATCAAATGTCAAACCCAAGTTATCCAGTCAATTTACGTTGAATTTTGAGACAGTTAAATTTTTTGTATTTTACGATACAATCGAGAGTCACGCGACAAAAATAAATACGATCAAATTTTAGTCGCGGAACCCGGGAAATAATTTTAAGTTAGTTCCAATAATATAAATTAAATTTAACACAGAACAAGATTTAATTGAGTCGGGATCAAATTGGACCAAACAAAAGTGGCACATGTGGCACATTGTGGGACAAGTAAATGGGAAGTATAAAAGGGGAAGAAAATCAGATTTTCTTCCCCATTTTCTCAGCCAAACCCAGACAAAATGAGAGAAAAGAATGCCAAAGTTCTCCAAACTTCCCCTTTCTATCTAGGGCGTTCGTCCTTCGAATTCCTTTTGACCAAGAATGAAAGTTGTACTACACGATGAGAGGTACAAGTACGACCTAGGGTTGCATATGAAATGGGTAGAATGCTTAGAGCTGAAATCTCTTACTTAATATGCTCCTAGTGTAACTTGAGTATGGAAAATGGGTATAGAAACATGTTAAACCAAATTTGCATATAATGGGGCTTGTTGAAATTGCTTGTTTAGTATTTTCATGAGGAATGTTGTGCCTTGTAGATATTTGATAAATGTCTTAAATGATTTAAGTATGTTATTTGAGTGCAATTAATATAACATGCTTGGATGATGTTGTGGGTTGTAATTATATGCTTATGATATAATTAACAATTGATGGAATTGGGAAATGTCGATGGACATTGAAATTGTTCATAATGCACTCATGAGATATTGAACATGATATGGTAATTGCAATTGTACATTATATTTGAATATGCACGGGCATTCATAGGCATGTGACATGAGTGTGGGTGTGTGTGCATGATTTGATCAAACATCATCCTTGATGGGTTGATACGCGGGCTTGAAAAAGTTGGATCTAGGTTCAACTAAGTCGCACGAGTTGCATTGAAAATAAGGATTGAGGTTAGGAAGAAAGGCGAGATTCTCCCTCGAGTGCAAGACCTAGTAATTTTGGATACGCACTTCCGTTGGTATTGAGTCCATAAAGTGTGTCAGCGTATGCAGAGCTATTGCTGAAAGTCCATAGATGTTATGTCGGTTGGGTACGCAATGGTGGAAGTCCCTAAATACCCATCCCAAGAAAGACCTGAGATTTATAAATGGTCATTGGATATGTAACATTAATGGGGGGACTTGGAATGCCCGGATGCATATGCATGACATTGCATGTGTTATGGGAGCCGGTGGAGGCTCGGGTTGCATTGCATGTATGAGTATCATCTTATAATGATTGTATTAATGATGTTAATGATTGTATGAATTGTGGACCCTAAATTGTGTTAATGATTGTATGAATGTTTATGGGAAGAGATTGGATGGTTAAAGGTTGAACATTGGAAATATTTTGGAAAAATTTGGGCCTAGGTATCGGTACCTAAGTGATTAAGTACTCATAGCACGTTGTGGGGTGGCCTAGGTACATATCGGTACCTAGACTTACGAGTACCAGTACCTGAATTTCAGTGGGCTTAGGTACTAGTACTAAAGCTTTAGGTACCGGTATCTTGATGGACAGTGAGCTCAGGTTTTGGTACCACGACATATAGGTACTGGTGCCTAACAAACAGTGGGCTTACGTACCGATATCTAAGTGATTGAGTACCCAAACCTGGCAAATGAAGGGGACTGGAAAACAGAAGGCTCAGGTACCGGTACCACATTTAAGAGGTTCCAAAAAATTTTCAAAATTTAAATATAACTCTGTCAAGCCTTTAGATCTTAAGCCCTATTGTCGGAATGATGTAATTGGNACAATTGATGGAATTGGAAATGTCGATGGACATTGAAATTGTTCATAATGCACTCATGAGATATTGAACATGATATGGTAATTGCAATTGTACATTATATTTGAATATACACGGGCATTCATAGGCATGTGACATGAGTGTGGGTGTGTGTGCATGATTTGATCAAACATCATCCTTGATGGGTTGATACGCGGGCTTGAAAAAGTTGGATCTAGGTTCNATGGTTATGACCCCGGTGAATGGGGTGTAATGACGTGGTATCAGGTTATGTAGTATTCACAGGTATATACTTCCGCAGATTGATGGGTGATCAACTGTTTGAGAAAGAATCCCAGATTTTGGAGNGTTGGATCTAGGTTCAACTAAGTCGCACGAGTTGCATTGAAAATAAGGATTGAGGTTAGGAAGAAAGGCGAGATTCTCCCTCGAGTGCAAGACCTAGTAATTTTGGATACGCACTTCCGTTGGTATTGAGTCCATAAAGTGTGTCAGCGTATGCAGAGCTATTGCTGAAAGTCCATAGATGTTGTGTCGGTTGGGTACGCAATGGTGGAAGTCCCTAAATACCCATCCCAAGAAAGACCTGAGATTTATAAATGGTCATTGGATATGTAACATTAATGGGGGGACTTGGAATGCCCGGATGCATATGCATGACATTGCATGTGTTATGGGAGCCGGTGGAGGCTCGGGTTGCATTGCATGTATGAGTATCATCTTATAATGATTGTATTAATGATGTTAATGATTGTATGAATTGTGGACCCTAAATTGTGTTAATGATTGTATGAATGTTTATGGGAAGAGATTGGATGGTTAAAGGTTGAACATTGGAAATATTTTGGAAAAATTTGGGCCTAGGTATCGGTACCTAAGTGATTAAGTACTCATAGCACGTTGTGGGGTGGCCTAGGTACATATCGGTACCTAGACTTACGAGTACCAGTACCTGAATTTCAGTGGGCTTAGGTACTAGTACTAAAGCTTTAGGTACCAGTATCTTGATGGACAGTGAGCTCAGGTTTTGGAACCACGACATATAGGTACTGGTGCCTAACAAACAGTGGGCTTACGTACTGGTATCTAAGTGATTGAGTACCCAAACCTGGCAAATGAAGGGGACTGGAAAACAGAAGGCTCAGGTACCGGTACCACATTTAAGAGGTTCCAAAAAATTTTTAAATTTTAAATATAACTCTGTCAAGCCTTTAGATCTTAAGCCTTGTTGTCGGAATGATGTAATTAGTTGAACATTAAGTCCTAATGGATGGGAATGGACCTTGGAATGGTTAAGTGGTTGATATGTGCATAGGTTATGTGTTGGGTAGTGCTCCGATGCAAGGGAGACTCTACCCAAAGTTTATTATGGTTATGACCCCGGTGAATGGGGTGTAATGACGTGGTATCAGGTTATGTAGTATGCACAGGTATATACTTCCGCAGATTGATGGGTGATCAACGGTTTGAGAAAGAATCCCAGATTTTGGGGTATCATAGCTTGGTACTAGAGCCTAGGTTCTCGATTTACCTAGGGCTTACGGGGCATGGGTCTAGGCCATCACATCCATTATGTATTATGTGTTATGTGCAATATATGTTACATGTTGTGTGATATGTGATTATATGTATGATTCTATTTGTATGGAAATTAGACACTAGCGTTTGAAAATATAACATTGGGGTCAGAAAAGAAAGAATGGGAAAATTTACAGTTTAGGATGTTTACTTATGGGTGGCATACCTCCTACCAGTGAGACATAAAGAAATTAAATTTCCAACTTTGTAACTTTGGTCCCTAATTTTGGGATACTAAATTAGTGCTCTATTGCTATCTTACGTGTGTGTAGATGGCAAGTAGAGGAAGAAGACATCGGAATAGTCGAGGGGATGGGCAGAACAAGAACCAACCTCCATTATACTTTGATAAACAAGCCTCATGGAGGTTATGGGCACTATAACTGCCAACCTTTATGCAAGCCAGTGCCAACATGGGTCAAGGAAGCTCAAGTAACCTCCAAAGGTTTAAGGCGCACAAATCACCGACCTTTGTGGGAGAGGTAGATCCGATGGTAGCCGACCATTGGTTCCAACAAATAGACAAGATCTTAGAGGCTATGAAGATCACATCTGGAGCCACTAGGATAAGGCCAGCAGTATTTTAGCTTGAGGGAGAGGCCCATCTATGGTGGGATTATGCAAAAGCCTCAAAGAACATAGAGATAATGACTTGGGGAGAGTTCTGTGAGCTCTTCATGGGCAAGTACTTCCTGTAGGCTATTCGATAAGCGAAAGCCTGAGAATTTTTGGATTTGAAGTAGGGGACTATGATGATGATGGAATACGTGGCTAAGTTCACCAAGCTAGCACGTTTCATCGATGATTACATGGCCACTGACTTGCCCAAAGTGAGTAGATTAGAGGATGGCTTAAAGTTGTCCATGCAGGAAAGGATTGTGGGCCACTGCCTATAAGACTTGGACTCAATGGTCGAGATGACCATGACCATTGAGAGGGAAGTGGAAGGCACAAGGAGTATCCAGGAAGCAGGTGCTAAGGATATGAAGAAAAAGCATCAATCCTCTTCTTCTAGTTCAAAGAAAAAGCAAAAGGCATCTACCCCACAAGGGTATCAAGGGCAGGGCTGAGACTATCAAAGCCACGACCAAGATCAATCCTCCCAAGGTGGGATAAATTTTAGGACCACCTATTAAGCGGGCTAGAGTACTTGCTTCATATGTCACCGTCTAGGCCACTTGAAGTGGGATTGTCCTTTGAGGCAAGAATCCCAGAACTACGAGACATTTTAGTACTAGTCATCATTGGGGCATCCATAGACGTTCTTCATTCCTCCCTATCCCTCCATGGGCTAGGAAAATCAGTTTTAGCTCCAGGGTGTTGCACAGATCCCTACTACTTTACGTACAAGGACTTCTCAATCAGGCTAGATGGGCCAAGGTTTGGAAGGAGGTCATGGACTGGGCTTATGATTAGTAGTTAAAAATAGCAACTTACTATGCATTTTTAAGACTAATTACGCTTTGATTGAGTTTCAATGATGACATTTCAAGAGAAAAATTGTATAAGGGCCTAAGTCAATGGATATCAAACTTTCATGCAACACCCGCATGTTCTAGAAGAAAATTGGAGAAGTATGAAGCAAGGCATGAACATTCAAACATCAATCCATGTTCGAATGTCTTTTTGAATTATTTGAGGACCAGACTGCTGAGATGATGATACATAGCATGTTGCAACTAAGAAGAAAAAAAAAAGAGGTACTTGAGTACCACGTTCAAAGGCTAATCTATTTTCTGATGTTGCCCTGAATTAATTGAGGACCCCCTAGAAGAGTGCTATGGCATATGGCGTGTGGAACTTACTCTCATAGAAAAACAAAGGCTACTTGAGTGGGAAATTCAAACCCCATCCAACGTTTAAACGCCCATGAAGGAAGACAGGGGACAACGTTCAAACACCATCTAACGTTCAAACGTTGTCCCCAAACAGGCTACATAGTGGTTGAGTTTTTATACAGACCTTAAGGCTTTCACTTGGACTTTGAAGATCTTGTACTATTCTTTCACACTTCCTTGCCCCTCCTCGTTGCCTTTAAATACTCCCATTGTGGGAGCTTGAGAGGAGTAGAATTTAGGACTTAGGCTTAGACTTAGGCTTACATTCATAGTCATACATAGAGAGAGATAGAAGGAGATCGATCATCTTTTGGTTAAGGAGGAAACCCTCCAAAAGTGACTAGCTCTCTTCTACTTTCATTATTAATTTCATTTGCTTCCATTGTTTGAGCTTCCTTCTTCCCTTAGAAGAGTGAAACTCTTCCACTTTTCTAGAACTTTACCAAAGCCGTGAAGAATAGAATGTTATTCACTCATTCTTATTCGAAGATCGGCTCCTTGTGTAGTGTATTTTACCTTGTAAACTCCTCTACTTTGAGGGATAAACATCACTCACTTTTCTAGCTTTACCAAAGCCATGAAGAGTGAGTAGTTTCTCATTCACTTTAGTAAGAGGTGGTGGACATGTATAAATCATCCAAAAGTTATATTTCTGCATTTCGTTTATGTTTAATGCTTTATATTTCACTTGCTTATTAAATGATTGAATGCATCTAGCAAAACTAAGTACTTTGTACAACCTTGAGTACTTTCTATGACATAGATGACTCTTGGCATAGAAAGACTCATTGGTTCTAGGCAAGTACCCCAACTAGATCTTTATGACTACATTTCAATCTTCACCATTATTGTTCTTCATTTAAAGAATGGAATACTAATGCAATGGTTGGATGCCTTGTAGAAACACTTGCTTGTTTGTAGACAGGTTGAATCTCGGCACAAACCATTCTTGTAAACCTCTACAAAGACATCAGAACCATGCTTTTAATTCTAATAATCCATGCTTATCTTTCGATTAACTTTATGTTGACACATGAGTTAATTGAGTTCCCAAGCACAAGTATAATAAACCAGATGATTAACTACATGTTCCAATGCTCGAGCTAAAGGGTGACTTTTACATTTGATAACTTATTATATTTTTTGTCTAGAAAAGCCCCTTGGAAAGAATCTAATATTCTGTCCAGGAAAATCCCTAAACATCACAACTTTAAATCTCAAGGATTCCAGTCACTTGGTCTCTATCACTGCTTACTTTGAAACACCAACAATAGTTTCCTATGGATTCAACTCCAGACTTAACTAGATTATTACTACAACTTAACCGCCTGTACTTGGGTGTACACATTTTGGATCAAGTCAAGTTTTTGGCGCTATTGTCGGGGAACCAAAAAGGTGTTTTAAGGTAAAAGGTAAAAAGACCTTCATCTGTGTATATATTTTTGATTTATTGTGTATAATTTTATTTTATGTCTAAAGACGATCCTCACTTTTAAAATTTGCCAGCAGAATCTGTTGAGTCTGTCGATCAATCTAAATTAGCTTCACCCCAATCTGTAGCAGACTTTTTTGACAATAGTATAGCAAATAATGAGAGACAAGGGGAAGTTCCTGAGAGAGAGGGAGAAGTCCCTAACATTCAAACTCTGTGGGATTACTTGCATCCCACAAGAAACAGTGTCCACTCTTATTTTGTGTTTCCTACAAATGCACCCTTTTTTACTATAAAGGTGGGGACAGTGCAACTACTACCTCAATTTCATGGACTCGAAGCAGAAAACTCATATCTACATATAAAAGATTTTGAAGAGGTATGTGGAACATTCCAAGACAATTTTGAATTGGCCAAGTTGAAACTTTTTCCTTTCTCTTTAAAGGACAAAGATAAAAATGGCTAAACTCTTTGAAAGCCTATTCAATACCAACTTGGCATGCATTATAGAATGAGTTTTTCAGAAAAAAATTTCCCCTGCACCATACCAGTGCACTCAAAAGGCAAATTATGAATTTTTTGGTCAAAGAGGAGGAAATATTTTACCAATGTTGGGGAAGATTCAAGAATCTTCTCCAATCTTACCCACACCATGCTTTTGAAAATTGGACTTTTGTAGGATTTTTCTATAACTTCTTGCCTACTAGACTACGTCAGATTGTTGAAATGATGGCTCAAGTAAAGTTCATGGGAAAGAGTCTAGAGGAGGTATTCAATTTTTTTGACACCATATCTAATAGTTATTAGATGTGGGACTCAGCCTCTCCTACCACTGTTGAAACTAGACCATCTATTTCCCATAGAGGTAAGTATGTCTTGAAAGAAGATGATGACCTAAGAGCGAAAATGTCCACCCTGTCTTGAAAGCTTGAAGCCTTAGGATGAAAAAGGTACATCAAGTTGATGTTGGCCCTCCCACAAAACAAGTGTGTTGGATTTATGCATTGACAGGACACCCTACTGGGGAGTGTCCTACCATTCTGGCATTCAAAGAAGTCTTGTTGGAACAAACAAATGCAATTTTCAACTTCAACCATCCTTATTCCAACCTGTATTCTGAAACATATAATCCAAGGTGGTGGAATCACCTGAACTTCAGTTGGAGGAACACACAACCAACTCCCATGAATCCATAATAAAGTTAATAACCACCACGTCAAGGACCTCCTGCATAACAACCGTNTTTTTGACAATAGTATAGCAAATAATGAGAGACAAGGGGAAGTTCCTGAGAGAGAGGGAGAAGTCCCTAACATTCAAACTCTGTGGGATTACTTGCATCCCACAAGAAACAGTGTCCACTCTTATTTTGTGTTTCCTACAAATGCACCCTTTTTTACTATAAAGGTGGGGACAGTGCAACTACTACCTCAATTTCATGGACTCGAAGCAGAAAACTCATATCTACATATAAAAGATTTTGAAGAGGTATGTGGAACATTCCAAGACAATTTTGAATTGGCCAAGTTGAAACTTTTTCCTTTCTCTTTAAAGGACAAAGATAAAAATGGCTAAACTCTTTGAAAGCCTATTCAATACCAACTTGGCATGCATTATAGAATGAGTTTTTCAGAAAAAAATTTCCCCTGCACCATACCAGTGCACTCAAAAGGCAAATTATGAATTTTTTGGTCAAAGAGGAGGAAATATTTTACCAATGTTGGGGAAGATTCAAGAATCTTCTCCAATCTTACCCACACCATGCTTTTGAAAATTGGACTTTTGTAGGATTTTTCTATAACTTCTTGCCTACTAGACTACGTCAGATTGTTGAAATGATGGCTCAAGTAAAGTTCATGGGAAAGAGTCTAGAGGAGGTATTCAATTTTTTTGACACCATATCTAATAGTTATTAGATGTGGGACTCAGCCTCTCCTACCACTGTTGAAACTAGACCATCTATTTCCCATAGAGGTAAGTATGTCTTGAAAGAAGATGATGACCTAAGAGCGAAAATGTCCACCCTGTCTTGAAAGCTTGAAGCCTTAGGATGAAAAAGGTACATCAAGTTGATGTTGGCCCTCCCACAAAACAAGTGTGTTGGATTTATGCATTGACAGGACACCCTACTGGAGAGTGTCCTACCATTCCGGCATTCAAAGAAGTCTTGTTGGAACAAACAAATGCAATTTTCAACTTCAACAATCCTTATTCCAACCTGTATTCTGAAACATATAATCCAAGGTGGTGGAATCACCTGAACTTCAGTTGGAGGAACACACAACCAACTCCCATGAATCCATAATAAAGTTAATAACCACCACGTCAAGGACCTCCTGCATAACAACCGTACCAACCACCACACAAGAGAAGTCTTAAGGATACACTAAATCAGTTCATGCAAACCCAAATGAACTACAACACTCCTTCCACTCAGGTTTTCAATGATTTCAAGGAACAGACCACCCAATCTTTTGAGTATCTCAAAAACCACATTCAAAAATTAACCCAATCAATGACCACACATGAGAACAAACCAGTGCCCTATTTCAACACAAAACCCCTCCAAAATACAAGGATCCAGAGTGTCCAACTGGGTCATGTGTCATTGAAAACTTCAAAGTAGAACAAGCTATACTAGATCTTGGAGCCAATGTCAATTTTCTCCCTTTCTCTGTCTATCAACAATTGGGCCTGGGTGAACTCAAACCCACTTGTATTACACTCCAGTTGGCAAATAGGTATGTCAAAGTCCTGNTCTGTCTATCAACAATTGGGCCTGGGTGAACTCAAACCCACTTGTATTACACTCCAATTGGCAAATAGGTATGTCAAACTCCCGAGAGGCATTGTTGAGGATGTTCTTGTTCAAGTAGACAACTTCTTTTGGACTTTGTAACGCTCCTGTAACATTCTAAAGGTGCATGTTGAGTTTGTTTAGTGACATGGTTGAGAAATTTTTGGAAGTGTTATAGATGACTTCTCCGTATATGGTGACTCATTTGATTTATGTCTGACAACCCTAGAGAATGTATTGATAAGATGTAAGGAAGTCAATCTAGTGCTCAATTGGGAGAAATGTCATTTCATGGTAGCACAAAACATTGTCTTAGGTCACATGTACTCTACAAAAGAGGGTACTCACTTCCATATTTAAGGTGCCTAAATCTAGGCAAATCAGCTTATGTCTTGGAGGAAGTCCATTAAGGAATATCTGGAAATCACTCAGGGGATTATTCCTTGGCTTAGAAGATTCTTAAGAAAGGCTACTTATGGGCCACCATGAACAAGGATGCTCTGAGCTATTGACAAAAATGTGAAAATTTTCAAGGTGGTTGTAGTAGAAGACTACTTCAACAAATGGGTGCAAGCAAAACCAATGGCAACAATAACGGAGTAGAAGATCCTTATTTCCATGTGGAAGTTAAATGTTTGCAGATTCGACATACCAGCTGTCATAATAAATGACAACAGGAAGTAATTCAACAATGACAAGTTTAGGGAGTTTTGCTCTAAGCTTGCAATACACAATCATTACTCTTCTCTTGGTTATCCTCAAGCAAATGGGCAGGCAGAGGTAACTAATTGAACTTTATTGTGAACCATAAAGACTAGACTAGAATAGTCACAATTCTTTAGGTGGAGTAGCTCCCAAGTATCCTATGGGCATATAGGACCACAGTAAGGGTACCAATGGAAGAAACATTATTCTCTTTAGCCTTCATAATGGAAGTAGTTATCCTAGCGGAGATAGGGATGGCAAGCCATCAGACTAAGGAGTTGGATCTCAGCATAAATAACCAATTGTTAGTGAATAATCTTGATTGGCTTGAGGAAAGAGAGAGAAGAGACACAAATAAGGATGGAAGCATATCAAAGTAAAGTCTCCAAATACTACAATGCTCAGTTAAATTCAGGATAGTTTATGGTTAATGACTTAGTATTCAGGAAA
This sequence comes from Ilex paraguariensis, assembly GCA_963454935.2. Classification (NCBI taxonomy): domain Eukaryota; kingdom Viridiplantae; phylum Streptophyta; class Magnoliopsida; order Aquifoliales; family Aquifoliaceae; genus Ilex; species Ilex paraguariensis. Next base: position 226,570 of record CAUOFW020005391.1, read on the forward strand.
GTCACCCAAGGGGCCAAAAATCTAGGAGAAACAAAGTTGGGGGTAACATGGGATGGACCTTACTAAGTCTTAAAGATACTAAGACCAAGGACTTATCATTTGGAAACTCAAGAAGCAACCAAGTTCCCACATCCATGGAATGCCGAACACCTAAAGATGTTCTATCGGTGACCTTCGGAAACCTCCATCCTCATGTACTTGGTTCAAATAAAGATGTGTATTACAATTATTCCTTTTGAATAAAAGAACGAATTGTTTTTTACAATGATGACCAAGTATTTCAAGCTCTTTGCCTAGTTTGGATTGAGTCTACTTAACTCAACATAAGCCAAGTTAGAGTTTTCAAATCCTTGCCTAGTTTTGATTGAGTCTACTTGACTCAACAGAAGCCAAGTTAGTGTTTTCAAGCTCCTCGCCTAGCTCGGATTAAGTCTCCTTGACTCAATAGAAGCAAAGAAAAGACTTTCAAGCTCCTCTTGTAACTAGAATTAAGAATAATGACTCGATAGTGACTTTTACAAGACTATCATTCTTCCAAAATTCAAGGGGGTAGAGGACGAAGGATAAAGTTAGGGAAAAAAAAAGAAACAAGTTCCCATTTCATTGATAAACCATGTAAGAAATCTACACTTTTTCTAAAAAGGAAAACAAAAGGACAAAAGTAGTAATGAGCAAAACTCAGCCAGCTCCTCTCTGTTGCTTCCCAGATGAAGAGGAACCCTCCTCCCACCTCTATTTATGAGAAGAAACATTCTTGGCCACCAGCTCTTTTATTGGTTTTGTAATATCATTCTCTAAAGCTACTACTGGCCCCTCATCATCTTAGGGGATCTCCTCTGTAACAGAAAGAGGAGGCCAAGACCTAGGAAAACAAGTCTCTCAAGAGTAATTAAACTCCTAAGAGGCTTTGGACCTCCTTCCGTAGCCTAGTTTATTCTAGCCCACCCACTTGGACTCAATGGATGCCTCTCCACTATATAAAAAAAGAGCCACCTTAAGTAAAGAAGGAAGAATTCACAATGAAAAGCAAAATGCAAAACTTACTCATGTTACATGGAGGTTACTAGAGCAGGGGAATGCGAGGATTGGCTTCTATAGCTCCTTTAAATTCCCAACCACCTCCAAAGACATAAAAAGATATCCCTTCCTAGCCAGTAGGAGGATGGAGGAATTTAGAGACAAGTTCGAGCATATCCTCCCTTTAGAGAAACTAGTAAAAGCCTCATTGGTTAGGAGCCAAATGAAAGAGGTTGATGAACTCAACCTCTGAATGAAAGGGTCCCAACCTAGACAAGTGCCAAACAGCCATCACTCTAACCAGAATGCCCCTCCCCTCTATGGAAATGTTAGTAGTGCATAAATTGAGGTAATAGAGAACAAACCTTCTAAAGGGAGGAAGAGGGAATCATAGACCAGCCTTATAGGCATGCTTAAAAAACAAAGACCATGGAAAGATGATGTTGTAGAGGGATTCAGGTCTAGGGACACGAACTCAAATCTTAGAGAGGAAGCCATAGCATTCCCGAACCATTAACAATTGGACCATCATCATAACACTAAGAACTAGGAGGTCAATCCACATCTGTTCCATGTGAAGACAAGCTCTTCTTTTGAACGTTCTATTTTGTTCATTCTGAGCATCCATGAGGAAACGAATAATGAAAATACAAGATGTAGAAAAAGTATTTGAGGAAGATGGAGAAACATGCAGAGTTTTGAATATGCTTCAATAGTAGCGGTTCTTTTTTTTCCTTAAATGGTTTTCAATGCATTGTGAAGATGAAACTACATCAGTCATTCGACTTGATGGTGTGGTAGTTAAGATAGAGTGTAACTGTCACTCAAACATTGTTTAAAGCATCATTAGAAAGAGAGCCCAATTAAGTCAACNAAATGCAAAACTTACTCATGTTACATGGAGGTTACTAGAGCAGGGGAATGCGAGGACTGGCTTCTATAGCTCCTTGAAATTCCCAACCACCTCCAAAGACATAAAAAGATATCCCTTCCCAGCCAGTAGGAGGATGGAGGAATTTAGAGACAAGTTCGAGCATATCCTCCCTTTAGAGAAACTGGTAAAAGCCTCATTGGTTAGGAGCCAAATGAAAGAGGTTGATAAACTCAACCTCTGAATGAAAGGGTCCCAACCTAGACAAGTGCCAAATAGCCATCACTCTAACCAGAATGCCCCTCCCCTCTATGGAAATGTTAGTAGTGCATAAATTGAGGTAATAGAGAACAAACCTTCTAAAGGGAGGAAGAGGGAATCATAGACCAGCCTTATAGGCATGCTTAAAAAACAAAGACCATGGAAAGATGATGTTGTAGAGGGATTCAGGTCTAGGGACACGAACTCAAATCTTAGAGAGGAAGCCATAGCATTCCCGAACCATTAACAATTGGACCATCATCATAACACTAAGAACTAGGAGGTCAATCCACACCTGTTCCATGTGAAGACAAGCTCTTCTTTTGAACGTTCTATTTTGTTCATTCTGAGCATCCATGAGGAAACGAATAATGAAAATACAAGATGTAGAAAAAGTATTTGAGGAAGATGGAGAAACATGCAGAGTTTTGAATATGCTTCAATAGTAGCGGTTCTTTTTTTTCCTTAAATGGTTTTCAATGCATTGTGAAGATGAAACTACATCAGTCATTCGACTTGATGGTGTGGTAGTTAAGATAGAGTGTAACTGTCACTCAAACATTGTTTAAAGCATCATTAGAAAGAGAGCCCAATTAAGTCAGCCTCATTTACAAATGCAGGCCCATTTAAGCTGGACCCAAAGCAAAAACCTTAAGCCTCGAACACATCATGGACCAGCCCAAAAACCATTTGGACTCAAGCCCAGAAATCCCAATCAAGATAAGGGAAAAAACTAAAATTATAGTAAGCTTTTCATTAAAATATTTAGAGGATTATAAGCAAAATGGAGCAGCACCTCCATACTAGGTTGCTTCTCCCAGAGGTGTGGCTAAGGCAATGGCATCAACCTCCTTTGAAGAGTGAGTCAGCACCTTCGTAGGTTCTTCAGTTAAATTAAGGGGATGTTTGGCACAAGCCAAAGCCAGCTCCTCCCCCACCTGCATCAGAGGCATGTTGTTTACCTATTCACCATCGCCCCCTTTTTATCATCAACAACCACTAACATGGTATCATCACTAGGCTTGAAGAGGGAGAAGTCCCAATTCAAGAACTTTTCCTGGGCATGCTTCTTAAAATCATCAAACCCGTATACTTAATACTCTAGCATCTCCTCCTTGAACTCCTTTGAGTCCTAAAATTTGGACATACCTGATGCCTCAATAGATTTGATCTTGAACTCCGTCTATTATTCTAAGGAGAAAAAGCTCTAGGACCTACTGAGAGAAGGTTTCCTTATCACCCTCCATGTCCTTATTCCTTATAGAAATATCAGAGAGCTCAACCATGGTGTTGTTTAACCTAGCTAGTAGCTTGTCCTTGTGCCTCAAGGCCTGGTCTCTATCCTTTTTAGCATAAGAAAGTTTGACAATGGCCTTCTTAGCCTCTTCCATGAAACGAAGAGCGTCTTCTCAAGCAGATGAAAACTCCGCCTCTTTTGCCTCCAACTAAGAGTGAAGAGACTAGAGCTCCTCTTCACATGTTTTTTTTTTCTTACCTAAAGTAGAATAGGAAAGGCTCATAGTGAGAATGGCAAGCTGGAAAAAAGATAAAAGAGTTTTGAACCAACAAAGGGGAAGAAATATTCGCAGTATGATTAAAAGTCTTACTTTCCCAATAGCCAAGGCTAAATTCTTGGTTACCCATAATGAACCTAGGTCAGAGGTGGCTTGCACCTCGTCCTTGTGAATAAATTGATGAAGCTGAGACATAGTCTACTCCACATTGTCCCACATGAATTAAGAAATAGACTTGACTCACAGGGGGGAGGGAATAAAAGAGTCAATTCTCCTTAGCGGATCCCAAGTCCTTGCCCTTCCCCTTAGGAGTAGAAAGAGTTATTTCCACCAATCTTGAAGAAGCTTTTGTTGATCTAGCACCATCACTTGGAATGGATCTCCAAGTGTACTGTTAAAGGATGGTGGAAACACTTATAAATTAGTAGAGCTCAAGGAAAGAAGACAGAGAAAATCAAGGGTTTTGTCTTCTTCTTCTTGCGATCTAGGGCCAACGTTTGGTCAAAATTCTTTGGGCCAAGAACTAAATTTTATCTACTCAATGAGAGCTACATCTACGTACCAAAAATTAAGAATTTTGATGAAGTCTCAAAGACGAGAATATTAGGAATCAAGATTGAAGCTTGATTTGGGTTCTTGAGAGCTTCCTACTATGTGTATTACACTTCGAGAGGAAGGGTTCTTTTTTTAACTAGGTTTATTTCCAACCTAGGGTCAAAATATGAAATGGGTAGGGTGTTAGAGATGTAGTCTCATGTATAGCACATACCTATTGTAGTTGAAATGTGAAAAATGGGTATGGGAATGGTTAAAATCAATTCTAACATGAATTGGGTTTGTTGAAATTACTTGTTTGTGATTTATTGAGATATGTGGTGAAAGTGGCATGATATGTATTTAAAATTATGCCTTGAAGGTGTTTGATGAAATGCTTATGTTGATTAAGTGTGTTATTTACATTAACAAGTGTGTTATTTGGTGAGGTTGTTAATGGTGGTTATATGCTTATGATGCAATTGACCATAGAAAATGTTGATGGATATTGAAGTTGTTCATAATGTGCTCATGACAAATTAAACTTGATATTGGAATTGCAATTGTACATTTACATTTGTGTATGCACGGGTAACATCACATTCGTGGGCATTTGAAATGAGTGTGGGTGTGTGTGCATATTTTTGGACAAACACCATTCTTGGTGGTTGAGACATGGACTCGAGAAGGTTGGACCTAGGTCCAACTGAGTTGCACAAGTTATATGAAAAATTTGTGTCGGATATAGCAAGAAAGNAAATTATGCCTTGAAGGTGTTTGATGAAATGCTTATGTTGATTAAGTGTGTTATTTGGTGAGGTTGTTAATGGTGGTTATATGCTTATGATGCAATTAACCATAGAAAATGTTGATGGATATTGAAGTTGTTCATAATGTGCTCATGACAAATTAAACTTGATATTGGAATTGTAATTGTACATTTACATTTCTGTATGCACGGGTAACATCACATTCGTGGGCATTTGAAATGAGTGTGGGTGTGTGTGCATATTTTTGGATCAAACACCATTCTTAGTGGTTGAGACATGGACTCGAGAAGGTTGGACCTAGGTCCAACTGAGTTACACAAGTTATATGAAAAATTTGTGTCGGATATACCAAGAAGGGCTAGACTCTCCCTCGGGTGCAAAACCCAGTTACTAGTTTATACACTTTCAAAGGTGAAAGTCCAAAAAAATGTATTAGTATACATGAAACCGAAGGTGGGATACCAAAATCCGTGTCAGTGTGGTGAACCGTTGGTGCAAGTCTAAGAAATCACCTTCCCGAGAAAGACACATGGTTCATTTTATAAAATAGTCATTGGATGTGCAACATCAATGGAGGGGGCTTAGAATGTCCAAATTCATACGCATGGCATTGCATGTGTTATGGGAGCTTGTGAAGGCTAGAGTTGTATTTCATGTGTGAGTCTCACCTCAAAACATGGCATGACATTATGAAATTCATTCTTGAAGTTGTATGTTCTTGGATGAATATTTGTTTGATTATTGAATTGCATGTGAACATTTCATATGTATCTAGATTGGAGAGTAGCCTCTTTAGGAGATACCCTATTGAGCGTGGCTCACCCTCTATGGGGACAACAATTCAGGTGCGGGACAAGTGCCGGTAGATGGCTTTCTCTTAGGCCCTCATTGATGAAGAAGACGAGTTGTGGCTTTGAATTATATTTTTGTAAAACAAGTGTGTAATTAGTTTTTGGACATGTAATATTGCATAAAGGATTGTAAAATGAACTCATATGAACAATAGTTTCTGTAAAATTTGATGTTATATGAATTTGGGTGGATGTTGTATGAGATTGGATGAGTTGGAATTGAAAAAGGATTGAATTGGGGGCAAATTGTGCTTTTCTACCGGTAGAACATTGATTATCTACCGGTAGAAAATTTTCAAAGAGCTCTTCTACCAGTAGAACGTTGATTATCTACCGGTAGAAGAATTCTAGAGAGCTCTTCTACCGGTAGAACATTGATTATATACTGGTAAGTCCTCTTAAATTTTTAGAAATTTAAAATAATCTAGTCAAACCTTCAGGCCTTGAGTCCTTTTGTTCAAATGATGTGAAAGGAGTAATATTAAGGACAAATTGATGTATATTGGACATTGGATTGTTCAAGTAATTGAATTTTACATATGTTATGTGTTTGGGAGTACCTAGTACAAGAGAGACTCTACCCAAACTCTGTGTTGCTTATGATCCCGGTGAAGGGGATGTTGTGTCATGGTATCGGGTTATACGAGATTCACGGGTACTTTCATGAGTTGATGGATGATCAACGGGTTGACAAAGGACCCCCAGTTTTAGGGGCACCACACAACATGCCTAAAGGTTAGTTTTACTTTGCCAAAAATTGACCAGATGGTAGATGCTACATCGGGTCACGAGAGGATGAGTTTCTTAGGTGCCTACAGGGGCTATTATTAGACCCCCCCCTTTTAAGCTTGATCAAGAGAACACTTCCTTTATAATGCCACAAGTATATTGCAACAAAGTGATGTCATTTGAACTCAAGAACATAGGAGTAACTTACCAAAGTTTGGCCACTCAAATGTTCAAGGACCTGCTCAGCAAGACAATGGAAGTCTACATAGAAGATATATTGGTCAAAAGCTACAAAGCCCCTAACCACCTAGTTTATTTGCATCGAACCTTCGACGTATTTCAAAAGTATAGAATGAGGCTTAATACATCAAAGTGTGCTTTTGGGGTCCAATCAAGTAAATTCCTAGGTTTGCTAGTGACTAAGAGGGGAATTAAATCCAATTCCAACCAAGTCAAAACCCTAATTAAATTCAACCCCCAAAGACTATAAAGGACATGCAAAGGATAACTAGAATGGTTGTTGCCTTTAACAGATTCATATGGAGATCATCGGACAAGTGTAGACTATTCTTTCAAGCCTAGAACAAAAGGGGGGAGCAATCTGGACAAAAGAATGTGAGGTAGCATTTAAAGACTTGAAGNCCCCCCCCTCTTTAAGCTTGATCAAGAGAACACTTCCTTTATAATGCCACAAGTATATTGCAACAAAGTGATGTCATTTGAACTCAAGAACATAGGAGTAACTTACCAAAGTTTGGCCACTCAAATGTTCAAGGACCTGCTCAGCAAGACAATGGAAGTCTACATAGAAGATATATTGGTCAAAAGCTACAAAGCCCCTAACCACCTAGTTTATTTTCATCGAACCTTCGACGTATTTCAAAAGTATAGAATGAGGCTTAATACATCAAAGTGTGCTTTTGGGGTCCAATCAAGTAAATTCCTAGGTTTGCTAGTGACTAAGAGGGGAATTAAATCCAATTCCAACCAAGTCAAAACCCTAATTAAATTCAACCCCCAAAGACTATAAAGGACATGCAAAGGATAACTAGAATGGTTGTTGCCCTTAACAGATTCATATGGAGATCATCGGACAAGTGTAGACTATTCTTTCAAGCCTAGAACAAAAGGGGGGAGCAATCTGGACAAAAGAATGTGAGGTAGCATTTAAAGACTTGAAGTCTTACCTGGCAGAACAACCTATTGATGAGGAAAATATTTATTAGACCATTGCAAAAGTTATGCCAAGAGTCACCCATTTAAAAAGTAATTGTTGGGAAGACTACTGATCTCTAGAGTGGATGGGGAAAGTTGATAGTTATGTCAATCCAAGTAATCAGCTCTGCTCTACCTAGTTGACTCATGAACTGGGACCAGGAGATAAAGTTATCTGTTATTTGAAAATAAAATAGCCTCCTAAGATACGACATTAGTCAATGTCTAGAGGGAAAGGAGTTCAGTCCCCTTATCCTAGAGACGTCTCAACTTCCTTGTCATCAAAAATAGAAATCAAAAGACTCTTCAAGTGCACAAAGTCTCACCCGCCTACAATAACAATATAGGAGTCTATAGTCCTCAACCGAAAGGAACCTAACCTCCTCATAGTAGATAAAGGAGCCTAGAGTCCACTTCCATACAAAAATTGACTTTCAACTATAAAAGTGAGCCCAAAGGAAACACTTAAGGTATGTAACTCTATTCCTAAACACTTTCTTCCACTCTCACGAGTAACTAACCTAAGCACAGAGGGTCGACCCCCGCGATAGAGTTACATACTAAAATCTTACTTTTTGTAGTGAAACTTTTTTTT